>JBBJLS010000023.1:2852480-2865027 GCA_037577275.1 Bryconaethiops microstoma
TATTTATTAACTCTTAACCTAACTTGGCATTTGTGTGTGGACAGCAAAGAAAGAATTTCATTGCACAGAGAAATGCTATTTTTTTTCTGTACATATGACAATAAACGCTTTGAATCTTAAATCTTTCAGTCAAGAAGATGACAAGAAGCATATAAACCCATTGTGACCAAAGAGTGTGGGACTGGATGTCTGCTTTAACTGTACTTGTCACTAGCTTTGTGTGACTTTCAGAAACAAAAATAGCAATTTAGAAATATTTTAGAATGCTGTCTAGAGGATTAAGCCTAAAGTGCCCATACAATGTTTTCGAAAGTTTTGTGTAAACATTGTTCAATTATCCACATTCACCATTCATCCCCAGCCTATATTGTCCATCTATGGAAACAAGGCAGCAGTTTGTTTTAGTAATGCATTGCTTTTGTGATGTCAAATAAAGAATTTACATTTTCCACCTGTTCAGCCCATTCAGGATAAAGTACTAAGCAATATTCCAGCCTGTACTGCTGTTTGAATGAACTGTATCACAACACAGGGCAGAGACCAGATTTTTTTACAATGGGCTTAGAATCATATCCTTCAAAAAACACATATAAGATCACCCACTGTCCCAGTACTTTGTAAAACAACCTCTTGTATTAATTATTGTCTGCTACTCTACAAACTTTGCAAATCTATACTGTGCAGCATTTGCTCACTCCTCTTTATAGAACTGTTCATGCTCAGCCAAAGAGGGTGGTGACTGTTGGTGGACTGTAATCTTCAAATCATTTCACAGATTTTCAGCAGGGTTTAAGTCTGGGCTCTGACTCAAGGACAGACATGAACATTCACTTTTTTCTAATTCAGCCACTGTGTGGTCAGTTTTCCTGTGTGCTATGGGTGGACCTGTGGACCTTCTTCCATTGACACCTTTCTGGCAGAGGGCAGCAGGTTTTTCTGATGAATTCAATGGCATTTTGCCCCATACATTTTTCCTTTAATCCTGATGTCCCTGCTGCAGAGAAACACCCTCACAACAGGAAGCTGCCATCACCATTCTTTACTGTATGTATGGTGCTCTTTGGATGGTGGGCTGTACTGGCTTTCCAACAGATGTACTACTTGGTGTTGGGCCAGATAGTTTGATTTTGGTCTCATCCAACCATAACACCTTTTTCCACTTGGCCTCAGTGCATTTTGGCAAAGCTCAGATGAGATGTAATGTGGCCTTTTGTGAGGAGCGGCTTTTTAAAAATTTTGTTATATTGTTGTCACATTCACACACTAACAACTCTTTGCCATAAATTCCTGTAACTGCTACAAAGTTCCCATAGGCCTTGTGGATTCCCCTCTGACCAGTTTCTTCCTCACTCTTCCATCCAGTTTTGAGGGACAGCCTAATCCAGGAAGGGTCCTGGTAGTACCAAACGCTTTCCATTTCTTAATTATAGACTTTATAGAATTATAGAATAATAGACTTTATCCTAGGGATTGATTTTTTGAATCATCTCATTGATTGTTTTTGTTTGTTTATTTTTTGGAAGTTATAAGCTGGAAGTTTGAGTGTGTTTGTGTTTTTGTGTGTGTGTGTGTGTGTGTGTGTGTGTGTGTGTGTGTGTGTGTGTGTGTGTGTGTGTGCATTCATTTCAGGTTGCAAAGCAACAAAATGCAAACGATTTCAAATGGTTGATTATTTCTACACTCTCTATATATTGGTACTAAAGCACAGTAACAAAAACACCCTGTTTAAGGATTGAAGAGGTGTGGGGAACATGGTGATGCAAAAACAATGACTGTTTATATCATGATGCAAATAAAAACCCGCAAACACATATGTGTGGAAAAAGAAAAAAATGCAAGACGAATACAGAGGCTTTTTATTCTTAATAGAAAAGTTTATCGAAGTTATGAAATGAATTGGTGAACTGTTCCTCCTTTGTGACAAGTCTCTTTGATCCACAGTACAAACAGATAACTGCAAGGCTCAGGTAAATGTTGGTTGATTATGCTGTCTGTTCTTTGTTTTTTTTCTCTTTTGCAGCATTGGCACAGTCAATTTGTGTCTGTGAAAGCATCCTCTCTCATTTGCTCCAATTCACCACAGGGTTTGAGCCCCCCACGCCAGCCGATGGCTTTACTATACTACCTTCTTCAGAACAGGGCTGGCTGGCGGGGGTGCCCAGGAATCTGTTTGCGCTGTGGGATTAAGGTTGCAGAAGCGAGTCTGGAATGCAATGACATTCCCTTGTTCACTGCCAACTTGGAACCCCACGGGCAAGACAGACTGAAAACAGACCAGAGGGGTTTATGCTTAATTGCACAAAGAATTGAGGGGCAAAACAACTGTGAGGGTTGGGAGGGGGAAAAAAACAAGCCTTCGTTTTCTTCACAGGTCCGTAGGACAATTGATTTAGAGAGCCAGAGGCTTGGGAGGATTGCTTGCATGCAGCATAAAATTAAATTATTTCCTCACTGCAACGTGCCCTAATGCTAAAGCTTCCAGTCACACACCAGGCTCAGGCACATGGCGAGCAGTACTTAAATCTAGGAAGATATGGCATGAACAAAGAAAAGAAAAGCTTACAGGGAGAAAGTGATGACTTGAATGGCAGGACCTCTTTAGCAAGTAAAATATCCTGAGGATGTTTTCATGCAAATGCAGTTTTAAAGGAAGTAATTTCAGAGCAAAGAAAAATGGCACAGTGACAATGTGTTCACCCAATGAATGTAATTGTGTTCTTGTAGAATCTTTCCACACTGTATTGAAGAAATAACTTAGAAATGTTTAATTAATGCAATGAGCCTGTAAATCACACTCCAAAAGTGAAAATGCCAAATGAAAGCAAAAAAGGTGTAGAGCCATATATGAACAACTTTTGGTTTGAATGGCTTAAAATAGGTATATGAATTGTTGATGATAAATACTTTAAACTATTAATAAACAGTGTTATGGTTTATCTGGTTAAAGGTTTTAGTGCTCCTGATCAACTAATGGGTTCTTGTTGATTTTTTTAAGTGGAAATAAGTACACATAGCCCAAGAGAACACATTTGTGCACATTTTAAATTCACAATTATTGTATATTTACTGTTTTTGTGTACCAAATAAGCAAAAATGCCACAATTATGTTTGTTCCCTGTAGAGGATGTGTTAACTAATCAACAAAATGTCAAATTTGTCCAGGTGTACTTAAGCTTTTGCACACAACTGTAAAATAATCGGCTCACTGTATTTACTAATGAACAGAAGGCTCAATATAGTAACTGGACACTACTATTATATTTATATGTTATACCTAAGGTGTTTATGGCATAACTAATGAAATTAAAAAACCAAATCTCACACTCTTTAGAGAGCCCTTATAAGTGCTGCTTAACTAAAATTTGGCAATGCATGTAATGAGCTTGTGTACCAGTTTTGTTTTGTTTTTGATTTCCCCCAGTGCTGTACCTTAAATCCTAGAATCATTGTTTTTAAAAATATGCAACTGGAATAACAGAAAATATGTCCAAAAACTTTTATTCAGTGTCAGTGATATTATGGCAGTCTTGGGGCACAGTAAGTAGTTTATGTACTATTATATATGTTGGAAAGCATTTTTCATAAAATGCTGAAGTGAAAAAAAATCACCAAAGTAAGATGGAAAAACAGACAAGAAGAGCGTATTTACCACTTCCCAAAGTCCCTCGGGGCCTTCCTCTGGACCATTCACCGTTTCAATGCTGCCTCCTTCATAGACCTGCCAGAAAGAAGCTCCGAGCAGGATGGGGAGTGCCCAAATGCCCAGCCCACCCATCAGTGTCAGCCTGTCATGGGGAGAAAACGCACAGCAAAATGTCACAATGCTGCAGAAGCAGGCCCATGCCATTCAAAGCCACAGGCTGACACAGTCCATACAGACAAGCACTGTCAAAACATATCATCATTCAACTAATTAGAGTCGGCACCAGACACTTTCTATAACATTATCGAGATGGCTCCCCTCTCCCGATAATTGTTCATGCAGCTGTTCTCCATGAAACAAGAAGTTGCAGTCAGTTAGAAAGTTAAAAAGGCAACTGCATTTTGTCAGATTTTTGACAAAAAAATGTGAGCAAAAAAAAAAAGACAGAGTAGTTGTGTTGTTCTGATGATTCTGCTGAACTTCTAACACAGCTCTAACCATTAAAGACTTCAATCCCCAGTAAAATCCACCACACACACAGAGGATGTTCCTCCTGCTTTGTTCCTCACAGCAAATAAACAAATCACAGATATGACACAAAAACATTTATGTTTAATAGTAGTGCTTTATGGTCTTGTGAAACATACCTCAAACAAATTAAATTATTCTAATTAATGGCACATTGTTTCAGACCAGGTAAAGGTAAAAATAATGGAATCACTTGGTAATTTGTATTTCTAAAACAAGTGCAGGCACAAGTCCCAAAATGCAAAATAGTCTACAGTTTAAAGTAAGTGTTTGCAGAACTTAACAAGTTGTTGGACTTGACTAAAAATGGAAAAGATTATAAAACTTCTTCAAGAACGAAAATTCACCTCAGCTGTGTCTAAAATTTGAGGTTAAAAAAGGAGAACATACAGGTAGACCATGAAAGATGTCCAAGTGTGAAAAGGGTTTGCTTACCATTTTCAGTCAAGGCAGAAAATGGTAAGCAAAGCAACAGGAAACAAAACAAATAAAAAACAAATTGGTAATCAGTGTCTATGACAAAATTGGAAGAAATAAAAACCAGCACTCATAAGGTTACAGTAGGCTAAAAAAATACTTATGGAATGTGAATGACTGGATGAAAGTGATCTTTAGTGATGAATTACAAATTTACATTGGTCAAGGAACTGATGGTGAAACTTTTGTCTGGAGTCATTTTAAACAAACCATAACAATGATTGCCATTTATGAAATTGAGGTTGCATGTCAGGTAAAAGACTAGTGGAGATGGACCATTACCAGTGCACAGATGTCTGTTGAAAACTGAAGTTATAGTGTTAAAGCTTTTCTTCAGTAAAGCTATGTTAATGACAGCAAAAACAAGTCCCTGACAAGGCTCCATCCTGCAATGCTGCTCTTCCAACCACTATTCTAGAAGGTTGGAACCAGCTTGATGGAGTTTAATTATCCATTAGTCAGGTCACATGGAGTTCAGGCCTGAGGAGGAGCAACAAAGAATTAATTGCGATTCTTTTTGTTGATGATTCAATAATTATTTCCTCTATTTAATCTAGAAACTAATATACCACTGATTAAAACAATGCAACTACATTTTCCTGAAGTCTGATTCACAATACATGTGATTTGTACATTTGTGTAAAACATGTGATTTGTACATTTGCTATAAAGAGAAAAAGCTGTGTGAGTCGCACAAAAACTTTTAACAGAAACCTACTTTGGCATTTGCTCAGCCATGGAGAAGAGAGAGGATCAATGAAAAGTTTCTGACAACAAGTTTCTGACAACATGCTGTCGTTGTGGATTTGTGCCAGCAGAATTTCTTCCACATGGTTACTACTCCAGCACTGCAGAATTCCACACAGAGAAAATCTTTTGAATTAGTGTTCAGTATCAGAGAAGAAATTCAAAAGATTTCATGGTGCATGCAGTAACAATGCTTTTTTTTTTACTAAAATCTTAACTTTTTTCTACTATGGTGTTTATGCTGACCATTATCCACACCACAGCGTTTTTCATATTATCTTGTATGCTATAAAGTACATGATTTGGAATATGTGGTCAATCACACTTTTTCTACATTATTTGCCTTTGTAAAAGAGAATTCCAAAGATTTTCAAACACTTTTTTACAGTTCAGTTATTAAGATGTAAATAAATAAATATTGAGTGATTTTATTTGAAATGGTTCATTGTTGAGAAATGTACTAATTTTTTAACAATTGTGCTTATTGGAAATATAGGTCATAACAACCAGTCCAACTACACAGCAGAAACAGTAGAATATCTTGAAAATGAGGTTTTCTTTGAGAATTATAAACCGTTGTCCCTTAACTAACCAAAGATTCATAGTCACTTTGTGAAATAACTGTAACCTTAAGGTACAGATGTCTGATTCTATTCACCACGACCAGAGTCTCTCTATAACAATGAAGTCAAAAATATCTTAACAAGCTTTTTAAAAAATCTGATATCAACAAATATACAAACGATACAAAGATAATTCTTCTCCAATGAGGCAGATCTGATGACTTGTTGGTTTTAATAAGCACTGCCAACTAGTGTCGAATTAGGTTTTAGGTTTCATACTTCATTTTAATTTCACATTTTAACTGAATACTTATTTTATTAAAACCCAATTATAATTAACTGATAGGATTCTGTGATGAGCAAATGTTGTCTGCGTGCAAACTCTGCTGAAAAATGATCATTGGAATCATTAGAATTAAAATCTGATGGCTTTTTTTCCTAATTGGAACTGGTTTAATGTTTACCATATCCCGTAGATTACCTTCAGATTCCAAAGCGTCAAATTTGTCTAAAATTACTCTGTCTAAAATAACATTGTTAACCATTAGACATCACTGAAAAACCACCAGGTACCGAAATGGTTTTATATTTTCGCTGACAGAATGTGCATTAAAAAAACATCAACTAATGTAAATTGTGCACGATTGTTGCAATTTTATATCTGCTCATACAAGCAAGAAACAAGAGCGCTAGGCAGCATAAATGCATTCTGTCTCCATCAGCTTCTGCTACTGACACCAAATCAATAGTGATTTGATTAGAACGGAAACCTACTGGACTTTCTTCACTGTTTATGTTATTAGCGAGCGCTCAAACATGCAATCACTGATTCTGCTGCTTCCCTTCATATACGACAGCAATAACAGAATAACACAGCAATCAATAGCTCAGCATCCCAATGTCTGAATTAGGTAATCTTTATTTTAAATGGGGCAAGCTGATGAGAAAAATATCTGCAAGATAAAGTTGTATACAAAGGCTTTAATGCCCCCAGTCAAATGACATGTTTTGTTGTGTAAATAGGTTAAAACATTCTCTACAGGGAAATTAAAACTGAAATATGGCATTTCCTGCCATTTTCAGTGCACAGGGTCTGTTTTTGCTGTGCTTTACATAAAAACATAACATAGTTTCATAGTTTTTTACATGTCACATTTGTGTATTATTCCCACTATGTTAAATTGAGCAATGGCAGCAATGGCAAAGGGGTTGCAAATATTAAAGAGTCAGTTCTTAAAGTTGATTAGATGAAAGCAGAAAAAATGTGCAAGTATAAGGGCCAAAACAACAGGTTTAGTGGAGTGTTCCTGGTTGCAGTGGTTAGTACTTTTCAAAGATGGTCCAAAGACAGGCTCACGAGTGCCCTAGGCTTTTTGATGTGATCCCACAGAAAAGCTACTGTTGCTCAAATTGTTAAAAAAGTTTATGCTAACTTTGGTATAAAAGGTGTGCATCACAGCTTATTTAGTTTAGCACAGGAGACTGGTCAGAATACCAATAGTGAACCTTGTTAACTGCTTGAAGTACTTAAAATGAGCATGTGAGTATCAGAACTGGATTAATGAAAGAAGGTGACCTGGTTTTATAAAACATGTTTCCTTTTACTTCATTTGGACGGCTGAGTGTATGTGTGCAGCGAGGCGAGGTGGCAGTGTGATGCACTGTGAAATATTCTGCTGAGAAACCTTGGTTCCTGGCATTTTTGTGGAGGTTACTTTGACACAGACCACCTGTCTAAACATTGCTGAAGACCCCATTTCAACATAATAGTATTCCCTTATTGCAGCGGCCTCATTTATCAAATTAATGCACCATGCCACACTGCAAAAAAATGTTTAGAAATTTGTTTAGGTTTGAGGACATTGAGGACATTTTGAAGTGAGCACATTGAACACGACAAAGAGTTCAATGTGCTCATGTCAAAAGTCGAAAAGTCTCCAGATCCAATCAAGCATCTGTGGCATGGGCAAATAAGTCTGATGCCCACATCGCAACCTACAGGTCTTAAACCATAAGTGTCTGCTAGCTTGGTGCCAAATGCCACAGCACACTTGTGGAGTTCATATCGGCTGTCCTTTGAGATTAAAGTTAAAGTTAAATTGAAAAATTAAGGATTAAAAAATGCCTACAATCAAGTACAATCAAGCATAAGTATTCATATTCAAGTAGATCTTGTTTAAAGTACATATCTTTCAAACTACTTAAGTACAGGAATAAAAGGCAGTTGCTCAAGTACTTTCCGTGTGTGTGTGTGTGTGTGTGTGTGTGTGTGTGTGTGTGTGTGTGTGTGTGATTGTGTGTGTGTGTGTGTGTGTGTATGTGTGTGTGTGTGTGTGTGCATAAAGTAATACAGCTGCCGGTCAGTGCCCGTTCACATTTTTATATAACAAAGTGACATACAAACCATTCTCAAATTCATTTCGGAAGATAATTTATGTGCCCTGTATTTACGCATGAACCTGTGCACCATCCACGCCAAGAGAGTCACCATCATGCCTAAAGATATTCAGCTGGCCCGCTGTATACGCGGAGAGCACGCGTAAACTAACTGCGCTTATGTCCCCAATGTGGAACGCCCTCCCTGAACATCTGAGGATAACACAATCCACTGACTGCAGTAAAAAAGGACTTAAAACATTTATTTTTAATAGAATGTACTCTTAAAAGGATTATAATCTCTTCTTAATTTAATTTATCTATTCTTTAATTTTTATTTCTGGATATCTTCTGTAAAGTGACCTTGAGAGTTGTGAAAGGTGCTTATAAATAATATGTTTTATTATTTTTTAAAATTTATATTAACTAATGATATTTATATCTGAAATGAATATCAATAACTGGTTATTTTGAAATATCTAACAATGAACACACATTAAAAAATATAATTATCCAAAACTTTCTAAATGGTTGTCAAGTATTAGATACCTGCCTGAAGGCACAACAGCTCAAGTACCATTCATGAGTTATTCTTAGGTTCCTAACAATACTGTCAGACTCACTTGTTCCCTTTTAAATTCATCCGCATTATGTGCTTTTATATTATGCTTAAAAGCTAAATATGTAAGTCAGAGTTAGTCAGTACACGCAGCTTAACACTTGCAATTACTACTAAAGTAAATGTCAATTTGAAGAGAGATCACTAAATCAAAAGTCCAATATTTTACCACAAGTTTAAAAGGTACAAAATAAGCTAACAAAAGTCAAGACAGTCTGGACAGGGTGTACTAAGCCAGTACTGAACTACAATATGGTACGAAGATGTTCTTTAACTAAAAGTACAAAAAGATATACCCTTGATGGTACCAACCCAGTGATAGCTTTTGTACCCTTTTCATCCAAGAGTGTCAGTATAAGTAAAAGTGCACCAATCATTCATTTTTATGGCCAAATCTAGTTCTTATCTCATTACAAGCAGATTGGCTGACGGCTGAGATTTTTATTTACTTAAAGCCATATGGGCTAATTGAATACAAGAAACACATAAAACATAAATAAATAAATAACATGTTTGTTTTTAATGGGTCAAACAAGCATTTTAAATTTGTAAATGGAAAATTAAAACCAATTGCCTAAAATAACATGAAATCAAAAAGCAAGAAAGTAATACACAACTACCTATTTATCACAATGAGTATAATTATGCTATATTTAGTCCAGGTATGAACACCTTAAAAGTACTCTCAAAGGTACAACACGGTTCTGAAGGTCCAAATGTTTTGTACCTTCACATAACTGTTTTAAAGAGAAATTGAAATTAAAAGTCTGACGTGAACAAGCTGTCTATAGCAACAAAACTGTAACTGCAATGGAATGAGGTGCAGTTTTGTTCTTCAATGAGAAGAAGATCTACACACACCTCTCTAGTGACATCTGAAAGGCACTTTTCTGATATATGCCATCAAATGTAGATTGTTAAATATTATGTGCATTTTCAAAACCTATTTACTATTACCTACAAAATAAACTGCATTCTGCTGGTCTGTGCACCAAATTTAATAGTGTTCCACCACACTTTCATTAACAGGAGGGATTCTCACACACAGTGAAACAATACAGCAACTCTGATCCTAATTTCAGGATCAACAAGGGATCATTTTAATGTCTGATAGCAGATGTGTGGTGCCCAAGCTGCAGTGTAAGCCACTGATAATTTCTGATAAATAACAGCTAGAACTCTGTGACTGCAGGAGTTGGACGACATCAGGATGGGTCAAATTAAGCCAACAAAACTGCTAATTAAAAATCTGAAATATGGTAATATGATTCTGAAGACCAAAACAAACAGCTTCACACACACATCTGGTTTCAGGACACAGCTGAAAAGAGCCTGTCTAAGCAAGTGACAAAACTGCAATCAGCTCTTTCGTGTGCAACCAACTGAACCTCTGCATGTAATTTACCCACATTAGTGGCTTCTATTCTCTGTTACAGCGCTCACATAATTTGAGGAATGCATCTCAGTGATCAAAGAATTAGCTGAGCATGACTCCAATCACACTTGTTTTGCTATCTACAAATTTGATTGTGTACCTTCAGCAAACTCTCAATTTTCTCACTAAATTATTATTGTCTGTTGAATTAATTGATATCATTTACATGTCGATGGCAGCATGCTTTGATAAACATCTGAAATGAGTGCATACTGAGTATATTTGGAAAGACAAAAGACGACGCGTGAAAATTCTGCTGAGAATCCATAATAGTTTATGATAGATGGATAGATAGAAAGACAGATAGATAGATAAATAGACAGACAGACGGACAGATAGACGGACAGATGGACGGACAGATAGATGGATAGATAGATAGATAGATAGATAGATAGATAGATAGATAGATAGATAGATAGATAGATAGATAGATAGATAGATAGATTGATTGATTGATTGATTGATTGATTGATTTATGACTGTTTTAAGTTCTTACTTATTTAGGAAGTTTCTTGGCAAGTCCAAAACAGTAACAGAGACAGTGGGAGACCGAACAGTGTCTGTGGCAAATTTCTGGTGAAAAGTGAATCCGATGCAAAAATGTTTGTGGTCTGTGCAGACCACAAACATTTGTACTACAAACAAATGTAACCTTTATCATACCTTCAAACGCTGATTAGTAACATCTGTTTTTCCTGTTCGGGTCAAATTAGGCAAACTTTAAAAGTGTCCAGAGCTACTTCAACTCAAGCACTTGCCCGAGCGAGTACTTTCGCTCCACCTTTGCGAGTCAATGGAGGTTTCAGCACCTCGGACAGCTCCACCTCGGACAGCTCCACCTCGGACAGCTGACCCGTTGGTGCGCCAAATCGAACTGTTGGGTTAAAAGTCTCTACTGCCTTATTTCAATGTCACAAAGTTACAGGGAGAACACGCGGGCTGATAGTGAGTCTAAAACTGCATGTTCACCCACCGTAATGCAGCTTTGCGCCGCAGAGCGATCTAAAAACCTCCTGCCATTGATCTAGTATGAAACGACCGTCTTAGGAGGCCTATTTTCTCTCCATCCGCACAAGCCTGGATGCGCATAAGCGTGATAGCGCTGTTTACCGGCCAGCGGACAGCAGTCCTCGGCCGTCGGGATGGACGGGTAGCACGCAGAGGAAGGCTGCGCATGGACAGATGGAGCGATGCGTGAACAGCACGCTGGCGTAATGAGGAGCGCCGTTTAACGTTCCGGTGTCTGCGCGTGACAGCTGTCAAGTGTCTCAACTAAAACACTGCCGAACATCAGTCGGCACACTCATCACGTTTTCGTCTTCTATATCGGCACTGAGCGGCAGGCAGGTCAGAGAAGTTTCAGTGTTTGTCGTTGTCATGTAAATGTGACGTGAAGTACATATGAGCAAATAGGTGTAAGCACCTACCTGTCCTTAGCCACCGTAGACAGAAATGGTGAGTAAAACAAATTAACAAAATACACGCCCAGACGAAGCTGCTCCTAAAGCAAAAACCCCTCGGACTTCTCCTCACTTCACTTCACCCACAGAAGCGCCAGGTACTCTCCGTGCCGGTCAGGCGGTGTGGAAGCGAGGCTGCGTTCCCTGCGTCGGCCGCTCTCAGCCGGAGCGCTCCATCCTCCACGGCGCGCGGAGTGAGTCCAGCCCTGCGAGCGCGAGCCTATTTCAGCATCGCCCTGCTGACGTCACCGCCTCCCTATAAATCTACGGGCTCCGGACCCCCTCACCAGACCGGACCACCGAACGGACGGCATTAACTACGATTTTGCCTTCGACGGCATTCGGATCTGTTTTGGACATTTTGTACATAAGCGCCACCCAGACCGCATCTAGTTTAGAGTTTTAAAAGTTGATGAATAATTGGGTGATTTTTCTTTTTGTTGTTCTTCTTTCTTTTGTGATTGTAACTTCTAAAAGGAACGCAGGATATACAATACTACGGCGTGTCAACCTATAAAAAAAACCCTATTAAAAACAAGGCGGGGTCACGTTCAGCTGCTTTAATGTATGTGACAGGCATTAACAATGTGAAGCAAATTCATAGCAAATATATTCATTAAAAAATAATATACATATAATATATGTTTTTTATATATAACATAGATGATATTAACATGCCATTAAATATATATATATATA
>JBBJLS010000023.1:2865127-2899423 GCA_037577275.1 Bryconaethiops microstoma
ATTCTCTTTCTACTCTCTCTCTCTTTCCCTCTCTCTATATTCTCTTTCTCTTTTCTCTCTCTGTTCTCTCTCTCCCTCTATTCTCTCTCTATTCTCTCTCTATTCTCTTTCTACTCTCTCTCTCTTTCCCTCTCTCTATATTTTCTCTGTTCTCTCTCTTACTCTCTGTTGTCTCTCTCTCACTCTCTCTCTATTCTCTCTCTCTCTCTCTGTTCTCTCTCTATTCTCTCTTTCTGTTCTTTCTCTCTATTCTCTCTCTCTTTCTCTCCCACTACTCTCTATTTCTCTCACTTTTTCTCTCTCTCCTCACCTTACTCTCTCTCTCTCTCTGTTATTTCTCTCTATTCTCTCTCTATACTCTCTTTCTCCCTCTATTTTCTTTCTCTCTCTCTATTCTCTCTTTATCACTCTCTATTCTCTCGCTCTCTCTCTCTCTGTGATTGTCCCCATTGTTTATCTCTTGTCTGTGATTCACCACTAAAGACTGTTAGACAGAAAATAGATCAGAAATTGATCAGACATTGATAAAAGGCTGTTTTGTTCAGATCTGCCTCTGGAACTGGAGAACTCAGAACAGGCGACCTCGTGTGACCTCAGTGCAGAAGGTCAGGTGAGTCAGTGCCTCTAATAAACCTTCCTCCTGTTATTCCCCCAATGTCTCGTGAAGTGTTCTGGATCAATAAACCCCCTGCAGTAAGAGAATACAGACCGTCCACAAGGGTGCGACTCTAAAGGACACATTCTTTTACTGTGTGTGTGTGTGTGTGTGTCTCTAAGTGTCCGCAAGTGTGTCTGTGTGTGTGTGTTACAGATATTGGATTGGTTTAATTATTTAAACTGATGTGATGTTCAGGACGAAACTGAGTCACAAGACCATTCAGTACAGAGGAGGAGAAAAAGAAGAAACGAGGAGAGAAAGCTGAGAAGGAGAAGAAAGGTGAGGAGGAGGAGAAGGAGAAGAAAGGTGAGGAGGAGGAGAAGGAGAAGAAAGGTGAGGAGGAGAAGAAGGAGAAGAAAGGTGAGGAGGAGGAGAAGGAGATGGAAAAGTTTACAGGTCTGAGTTTATGGATCAGTGTCTGGATGGAGAGCAGTAAAGTGGCCTGAAGAGATCAATGAGTTTCATTCTGAGCCACAAACCTTCCACACACACTTCCTCCACACATACTTTCTGCACACACACTTTCTGCACACACACTTCCTCCACACACACTTCCTCCACACACACTTTCTGCACATACACTTCCTCCACACACACTTTCTGCACATACACTTCCTCCTCACACACTTCCTCCACACACACTTTCTCCACACATACTTCCTCCACACACACTTTCTGCACACAAACTTTCTGCAGGCACACTTCCTCCACACACACTTCCTCCACACACACTTTCTGCACACACACTTTCTGCACACACACTTCCTCCACACACACTTTCTGCACATACACTTCCTCCACACACACTTCCTGCACACACACTTCCACCACACACACTTCATCCACACACTTCTGCACACACACTTCATCCACACACTTCATCCACACACTTCGTCTACACACACTTTCTGCACAAACACACCACAATACACAAGGTACTTAAAATGTGCTGAACTTTACCTTAATCTTCCCTGAAAATACACCAAATCCCTTCATTTGGATTAAGTGGTCATTCATTAGTGAAACCGACCCCTTAATTTTACCTTAAAATTAGATTTAAGGGCTGAGTGTGAAACCCTTTCATCTTAAATTTAAGGACTTAATTCAGGTTCCATTATTTAAGGGGCAAATTTGAAAATATCAATTCAGTAGTTTTACCCCTTAATCACCTTAATCTGTGCACTTTTCCCCTAATTTTCCTTCATTTCCTGTGTGGGAAGTTAACGTCAAAATTAAGGTCAATTTAAAGGGGTAAAATTAAGGCGTTTGGTTTCATAGTGCACTTACTGCACACACAATTCCTGCACACACACTTCCTGCACACACACACACACACACACTGCACACACACTTCCTGCACACACACTTACTGCACACACACTTCATCCACACACATTAACTGCGTGTTTGTCAGTGGTGTGAAGAAGAAGCTCAGATCTCAGAGAGTAGAAACATCTACACTCCTCCACTCACCCAGAACTTACTGAGTATTGACTCAAACTCAAGAGAAGTTCCTGATGTGAAGAACCATCTGGAACGGCAGGGCAGAGAACCTGGAGAATCCAAACCATGCTGTGGCATTTGACAGTGTGGAATTTTACAGAATTTAACCATTCTGCTGAAAATGCATCAACAACAATAACAATAATAATAATGAGAACAAAAATCATATCAAAAACAGCAGTGGCAACAAGAAAATAACAACAACAACAACTACAACAACAACTACAACAACAACAACAACAACAACAACAACAACAACAACAACAACAACAACAATAAAAGTATGTGGTGTCAGTATGGCTGGAGTCTTGTCAGAGCTCCATCAAACCAGACCATCTGAAGAGTCTCTCTTCAAGGTTTTTAAGTGTTTCCGCACCAGCTGGAGATGTTTTAGAGTCCGGTTCTCCAGAGAAGCTGAAGAATCTTAACGATGTTGAGCTACCGATCATCACATACGCAGAAAAACGATCCGACTGTGATCAGACTGAAGAGGATCAGGATTAAAGGTCGGTCTGTGGTGGGGCTGAGAGGGGCTGCAGGCTGCAGAGAAGCTATGCTCTAAATCAGGGGAATTCAACTAAAATTTAAAGAGTTCCAGTTAGAGAAAATTTCTAGAAGCAAAGGTCCAGAAGATTATAATGTTTAACTATTTAGTGTGATATATAAATATATGTGTATATATATACACATATGTGTGTGTATCAACATTGCATGTAATCAATACCTGACTGTCAAATCAAGTTAATGCAGTACAATTTAACAACATTTTGACAATATTTATTGTCATAGCTTGAGTTTCCACATTTCTGTGTAATATTTTGACTCAACAGTCTCAACCAATTTTACAGAAAATAATCCTCAACACATCTTAACAGCTGAACAGTTTTAAAGGCTCACTTTCTTCCCCTCTTATATTCAACTCCCCCACAACTCCATCTGTCTCTCTCCATTTCTCTCCCTCAGTCGTCTGTTTCTCTCCATTTCTCTCGCTCAGTCGTCTGTATCTCTCCCTCTCTCTCCCTCAGTCGTCTGTATCTCTCCCTCTCTCTCCCTCAGTCGTCTGTAAATCTCCCTCTCTCTCCCTCAGTCGTCTGTTTCTCTCCCTTTCTCTCCCTCAGTCGTCTGTATCTCTCCCTTTCTCTCGCTCAGTCGTCTGTATCTCTCCCTTTCTCTCCCTCAGTCGTCTGTATCTCTTTCTCTCACAGTCGTCTGTATCTCTCCCTTTCTCTCCCTCAGTCGTCTGTATCGCTCTCTTTCTCTCACAGTCGTCTGTATCTCTCTCTTTCTCTCACAGTCGTCTGTATCTCCCTTTCTCTCACAAAGTCGTCTGTATCTCCCTTTCTCTCACAAAGTCGTCTGTATCCCTCCCTTTCTCTCGCTCAGTCGTCTGTAACTCTCTCTTTCTCTCACTCAGTCGTCTGTATCTCTCCCATTGTTTGCTCATGTATCGCTATTTTTCTATCGTATTTTCCCCCATTTGCCTTGCCTCTAACTCTCTCATCTGTCTGTCCTGTAGGGTCACAAGGTTTACTGCTTGGAACAAATGTACTTGATTGGATGAAAGGTATCACGTGGGATGGCTTAACTTGCATGTAATTAGTCTGTGGGTTTCCTCAGCCTCTAAACCGCTACCGAAAAGACTATAAAAGCTGCGCCGGTTAAAATAGACACGCCCAGTCAGGTTTTAATTATAACGTTCTGTTTTGGCTATAGGTCCGGGTCCATATGGGACAGCTTCTGGGTCCGGACACAGACCGCGGTCCACCTGTTAGTGACTGCTGCTGTAGAGCATTTACGAAGTCAGGCACTGATATTGGATGAGAAAGCCTGGCTCACAATCACCGTTCCAGTTCATCCCAAAGGTGCTGGATAGGGTTGAGGTCAGGACTCTGTGCGGGCCAGTCAAGCTCTTCCACAGATATAAGGCAGCAAGTGAACCGTCAGTTTGTGTAAGGAAAAAAATGGGAGTAAGGATCAGAGCAACTTTGATAAAGGCTGAATTGTGATAGCTAGACATCTGCATCTGAGCATCTCCCAAACTACAGGTCTTGTGGGGTGAGAACCTACCAAATCTGTAGTCTGTTACTAGGTTATATTACCTATAAAACAATCAAGCAAAGTTTATTTTCCCCCCAAAATGCTATTTTATCAACATATACACACTTCCAGTCGAACATTTTTGCACACACTGAGATTTACTAAATGTGCATGTCACTCATTTAATATTTACTAATCATACACTCAATGTTCTTTATTAAGAAATCAATTTTCACCATCTGGGAACTTTTATTCCCTCGAAAATGTCATTTTTTTATTTTTCACTGTTACAAAAAGCCACCTTTTATTTATATATATATATATATATATATATAAAATGTAGAGCACAAGACAACTGTTCCGATATTTAACAAGCTATTAAGTGGCAGCCCATTGGATGAAACAGTTAAGGAGTGCACTTAAAGTTAAAGGACAGACTAGAAAGTGATTCTGCATCACGACACAACTAGTTAATAGGATGTCAGACATGCACTATCACATTCCATGTTATTTCCATATTTTCATTTGACATATTTTCATTTATTAGTTGTTCACTCAACAACCTTCTAATGCTTAATAAGAATAAAAATCTGGTAAAAAAGTGGTAAAAACTCGTGGTGTGCAAAAACTTTTGAATGGTAGTGTACAGTATATCTTCAGAAGTCTGTAGACATTACTTGTAACCTAACCAGCAAATTCAGCTCATTAAAGGCATGCCTACTGCTGACACAAGCATTCAACACACCCAGCTTTCATCACCTCCATAAAAAAGTACTGACAAACAGAATGAGATGCTCTAAAGCCCTCCAACCCTGGACTGTTGGGCAGTGGAACTGCATTCTCTGGAGTGATGGAGCTCCATCCCGTACCTTAAGATGATCTGGAGTAGCGTTTGTGATCTGGGACAAATTGTCCAGCACCAGGACCTGACATCACTAATGTTTTCATGGCTGAATGTAAATCCTCACAGCAATGTTCCCACATCTAGTACTAAGCTTTTTGATTAGGGAAGGTAACAATAAACAAACTGTTGGCCTGCAAGTTACCACTAAATATAGTACAAAAGACATGCAGCAATTCAAATGGCAACCCAAAGGCAGACATCAGGCACTTTTCAATAGATATACAGGAACCGTGCTGTACCTAAACCGAACTGCGATGGCACAGAAGTTGTAGCATGCTTTGATATTCCATTGTACCTTTGAGCCCGGTAACAGTGTTGGTAATGCATTGGCAGTGCTATTTTTTGCCTCTTTTTTTCCGTAGCATCGTTTAGCCATGCGATGAAAACCTAACCCAGCTAAATAGTGGGATAACGGTGAGCATAGCTGCCTTCCAAGTAGTTGACCCGTGTTCAATTGCCCACCAACGCATTTATTTGCCGCAGCTATTGTCCTACTGGTTAGGTGCCCCTGTGATAAAAAGGTCAAGGGTTCAAATCCCAGGACTGCTTGTGGCACCACTGAGGTCCCCTTGAGCAAGGTACCGTCCCCACACACTGCTCCCCTATCGCGGCGTTCATGTCTGACCACTGCTTCACTTGGTGAGAATGGGATAAATGCAGAGAAAGAATTTCACACTGTTCACACTGAATGGCGTGGTGTGGTGTGTTCACGTGACTTTACATTACTTTGTAAGCAATGGCCACGTTCATCTTCGCATTTCTCACAGCATTAAAAATAAATCCATTAGCGTTAAAGATACACTTATCTTCAGCCTAAACAGACAGTAGTGCTTGTACTACATCGACTTCCCAGTTGTTTGTTTATTTGTCTTTTTAACTGTAAAACAGCAATGGAGATACAAACCAATGAACAAAAAAACATTGTTCAGACAACATTTTGACAAACCAAAGTAGTGACGGCTGTGGATCGCTTTCGGCCCTACCTTCAAAGTCACTAAACACAAGTGGAGAAGAATCACATACAGCACCTTGAACTTTCACTAATCTGTTTATTACAAAGAAAAGTGAAAGTTCTCAGAGGAACTATTTTGGAGCACGGCACAAACAGTCATGGTATAATCATGCTTCATTATGGTCATTATGGCATTTCTGATGCTGCGCAAAAAGTTGACCCTTCATGGAGAAGCACATTTCTCTGGAACATTCGCACCAGTGTCCGAAAACCACAGCAGACAGACACGTCTATTATCCCGTCTGTGATTACGCCAAATGTCCTACAGCAATCAGATCTGCCCCAAGCCCTGACGAATTGCAAGTAAATTAACTGATAATAAATTCAAATTCACATTTCTGCGGCTGCAGCTTCAGCACAAATACTTTCCACTGCTTATCAGCCAGCACAGCAGAAGCACTAAGATCCTCTTATCAGAGCAGCGGAGACTGTGCTGGGATCAGCCAGCACACAATATCTTCACATTTATATTTAAACAATGTCCAATCAATACAAACTGCATTCCAGTTACAACATGACAATAACGAATGAACAACTTCTTGTGTCATCTGTACCTCTAGAAAAATGAACTATTCCAGTCAGCTCTAGACAAATCAACAGCTATTATACATTCATAAATAGTATATTCTGTAAAATACGTAACTAAATAAAACCATCACAGTAGGTCTTCAAGGAAAGGTTTAATGATTTCGGGGGGGGTGAGGGGGCGGGGGTTGTTGGCTACTCCCTTTTGTAGGCCCTTAGAAACTTTACAGAAGGAGTCACATCAATTTAACCACTAAATTAATTAGGATGAAAATAGAAGAAAACAGGCAATAAAGTTTAGATTTACAATGAATGGGACCAATTTTGAGAGGAAACAACATCACTCTTGACTTTCTGGAAGTCATTGGTACATCAGAAGGTGTCCATCCAAGTTTCAGTCATTCCTGAAATCCACAGCTGTTGCTCCTTACCGAAGGAGTCACTGTAAAACTCCAATATACAAGGCAAAGCGTGTTAGTATGTCTATCATGAACTTTGGAAACACCTATTGTATGAGCTTTAAATGGCTCTGTTTATATCCTTATCTTTGAGGCAATAAACCACTACAATTGACCAACAGAAATAAGCATCATCACAAAAGCAGATTTTAATATTTATGGTCCAAGCTAAAGCCCAAATAGTCTCGGTACACCACAGCTTTTTCTGTAACCTTTTTTATGGATCACTCCGGTGTTGATGGTGCATTCGGTCCAGAAAAAAACCCCAAAACGATTTTTTTTAAATATAGTGACATTCTGTACATCTTGAAATTGTCGAAGTTCATCGTATTATGTTTTTCCTACATCACTCTTCCATAATGCAACATTTAAACAATTCACATGTTAAGATTTAGAACTACAAATGAAAAGATGAGGCAGTGACTTCCAAAACTTCAGACAATACTAAGGGCAGGGTGGGAAGAGATTTACCATTAAAGCTTACTAAGTTGTTGCCTGGTCTTTGAGCTCCTTGCTTAAAAAGTCATCCCTGGCTGACAATTAAAAAACAGTACTTGATGAATATGGTGCTTGGCATGTGACTGTCTCTTTTCAGTACAACATTTTCAGGCCCTTTCTACTGCATGGTTTCCATAAGTAAGCTGTAGGGTCACCACTGACTGACTAATGCAAATTAGCAGTATAGCTATTATAGCCAAACGGGCTCGGTGTCCTCTACACCACCCAATTGAATTACCAACTGCACTTAAAAGCATACTCCATCTTATCTGTTAGTACTATTTCTACATATCTGCTTAATGTAGCGTTTCTAAGTGGGCCCAAAATGGTTATCATATCCATCAGAGGCAGTTGAGAGGCAGGCAGCGGAGACCACCCGGAGCCTTTCATTTGAACTGTGCCAGAGGGGACTGCTGTATTTCCAGCAATTAGTCTGTGTACCATTTGGGCTGGTTTATCCCAGAATATGCTGGAGAGAAGGCAAGATTCAGTCTTATTAATAGCAATGGTCTTACCCTGAGCAAGAATCTTGTGCAGATTCTTATTGGGTGCTAAATCACTACGTGCAACATCCTATTATGTGCAATAGTCTTGCCATGTGCAATATCTACTTAGGTCAATATAATATACTACTGATCTCTGTTACGTGCAAAAATAACTATTGTGTTAACTAATATATTACTCAGCAGTAATGTGTCTATAGTACTTATATCCCCCTCTTCTACTGATTCCAGTGTTTTGTGTATACAGCACATTATATTCAGTACAGAGAATTTTTCAGAGTATTTCTGTAGAATGTTTATTCTAGACTTCGTATTTCATATTGCTATTGTCTCTGAGTCTCTGTGCACTCATAACATAAGCAATTTCCTCCGGGATCAATAAAGTTTTCTGATTCTTACTCTGAAGACTACCTTCCCGTCTTACAGCATGAGCACTCTATAAATAAAATGCACTATCGAGTCACGTTAGTAAATAAAATACTGGGTTAAATATGGAAGCTAGAGAACCACTGCTATGACTGTAGAGCAATCCATCAACCCGTCATTGGACCTCGAGGGTCAGACAGTGATGTTGTAAAAGCAACAGCTAATCTGATTTAGTGAAAATTAGTTGTTCCAGACTTAGCATCCAAAAAGCACAGCTGTATAAAAAGTGGAAAGGTCTAAGGGAAGATGAAAATATGGACGAGTGTCTCCAAAAGGTTGCATTACATAATCCAATTGCATTTCCAGCGGTTAACACTGAAGGACACAGTCACAAGGTCATATTAAACAATTTGCAATGCAATAAACAATTCAATTAGTGTAAGCATAGACTATATTCCGCAGCCCTATGGTGAAGGTATTAAATTAATTAGTCTTGCTCACCTGTGCAGCTGGGCTGATCCATACTGGAGGCCTGCTGAATAATTAAGCATTGCCCGTTTCTATTTTTGGCCTGTCAAGACGTCAGGGGTTAATCCATGGGAATGATCATTTCATGACAAGACTACATGACAGATGTTCCTGTATACTTTGGTTCACTAAATGCGTTTGCTTCTGCCATCCAAAGCTTCTTCTGAAATCAAGCATGTTTTAAGGGAGTTTGAACTCTTTTGCTGCTGCATCAGCCCCTAGTTTAGAGAACAGTGCCTGCTTTATTGATCCCAGAAGAAAATGTCTTACGTTATTACTGCACAGACACACAGAGACAACAATATAAACTATAAAGTCCAAAACAATCTCTGCAGAAAAGTCTCCATATAAAATACACCATGCTATTTACACAAATACTGGACAGAAACACTATACATAAGTAACTTACAGTTAAGCGAATTACTAGTAACACAAATGGTGGTGAGGAGTAGGTCATTGCACATAATACAGATCAGTAGTATATGAGTAATATTCACATAATTAGTGATATTTCAGATGGTAAGACTAATGAACATAGATGTGGAAGGCTTTATGCTAGATGTCGGTCAGGTACTGAGGTTGGGTGATTAGTTCTGAATCACAAACGCCACTCATTCCAAACGTATCAAATGGAGCTCCATAACCCTAGAGAATGCAGGTCCATTGCTCTACAGCCCAGTGATCAGGGGAGACATACCACTCTTGCCAACACGTAGCTTTGGGCAAGGTGACATTAGGCTCATGCGTGCTTGTTCTGGAACGTCCCATTCTACTGGCAAAGCCAACAGTGCACTGCCAATGTGTCTAGTCTAGAATAAATCAAATTTAAAGCAGCGAAATTCACTCATTCATTTGAAGGGGTGCCAATATAGTGATTGTCTCATTTATCAACTGTGAAATCATAAAACTAGTATGAAGCATTTGTAGACAGAATGAAAAATCTTACTAACGCTCAGGATTGGTGATCATACAGTTCAAAATGACATTCCATAATCACCAAAACTGAAAAGCGGAGGCAACAAATACTAATAAAAATCATAAATCTGTCTTCATGAATGAATAATGGCATAAATGACGACATGCTCCAAGGTTCATATCAGATATTGATTACATAACCAACATACTAGAACAATATTCATCTTTGTGTTCTGTTGGTCAGCCTGCCCAACCGACAACAGAGCGCCAAACGATGCTTAGAATTGATATGATCTCGTGACGAAACGCAGTCATCATCGCCTTATCTTATCATGTACACATAACCGTGAGAAAGTCAAAACAAGAGATTATGTAACGTCAGAGCAGAATAACTTCAGTGTTCCACTACGCGAAAAGCATTTTTTTCGAGTTCAGGCCTAAAACTGTCACTTGTCACTTGTCACTGTTTTCACTAGTCACTGTTTTCACTAGTCTTCAAGTCAAGCCAACTTAAATCAAGGTCCTAAAGGGGCCAAGCACACAGGAAAAAAAGGATAATCAAAGTGACAGCCTGAGCATCATGTAACTATACCTGCTTAAGTCCAAATTGGCAATATATGTCATCTTTCTCATGATAAATTAATACAAAGTATGATTTTCTGACTGGCAAATTAATACAAAGTGTGATTTTCAGTACTTCTAGAACACTGAATAACAGCATGTGTTACTGTACCATGTACCAATTAATGACAATTATTACAAACACCACTAGTGTATAGTAAGCACAAACTGAGCAGTGATAAGTAACTGACGGGGGGCGGGGTTTGGGGGGAGTCTAACTTTTGCCAGTATAAAGGCAATTTTCCATATACAGGTATACAGGCACAGTGCTGTATATAAACTGTACTGCAATGGCATGGAAGTTGTAGCATGCTTTGATTTTTCCAGCGTATCTCAGTCCAATAACAGC
The DNA here is from genome assembly GCA_037577275.1 of Bryconaethiops microstoma. Taxonomy (NCBI): domain Eukaryota; kingdom Metazoa; phylum Chordata; class Actinopteri; order Characiformes; family Alestidae; genus Bryconaethiops; species Bryconaethiops microstoma. The sequence goes on from JBBJLS010000023.1 coordinate 2,876,005, forward strand.
ATTTCTGATTTGTCAGCAGCACAATTCTCTCTCCACAATTTATGGACTGTCGTCGTCCCAAAACCATGTTCAGGGAGTCGAACCACCAGAACGTTTTTGTCAGAGCTGCTCTCGTTGTTGTAGTGTTTTATTTTTTTTCTTATAGTCTTGTTTGAGTTTTGAATTTTTTCTTGCCATTCTTAGCCATGTGATGAAAAACTAACCCAGCTAACTTCTTAGTTTCTTGGTACACCGTCGCATTTCTCATGGCGTTAAAGATAAATTTGTTAGCGTCACAGAAAACTCCCACTGAAATTTATCTCCCGTCCAAACAGACAGAAAAAAACCCAAAAAACTTACTCTTATCTCCATGCCTTCCATGTACTTTAGCCTGCAGTATCTTGGTTGAATAGCAGACATTGATTTAAATTTAGCTTTACTGGGTTAAGAAACAGATGTGGACTACTTGAGCACTGATGTACGTCGCTCTGGATAAGAGCGTCAGCTAAATGCCGTAAATGTTTGTTCTTTGTCGACCTCCCAGTTGTTAGTTTGTATCTCTTTGTTGTTTTCATTTGTGCGGACAACAATGGCATCTTTTTATGTTGTGAAGAACATTTCGACCAATCAGAAAGCAGTGACACAGTCCGCTCGGCTGCGCCCCGCTTTTGGCCCCGCCATCGATCAGAGCTGTGACAGCACAGGTACGGCTCAAGTATGAGTCGCTTTATTTGTAATGGAAAAACATTTGTTCATGGTATGCCGCAGTTCCCTGTGCCCGTGTAAAAGCACCATAAATCTCTGGACTCTGGCCTCGTCCCTTCCAGTCTCATGCACTCTGCACTTCTGTGTTGTTCACTGAAGTGCTAAACGTCATCATGTCAACATGATGACAGATCTGCAAGGACACAGGGGCCACAGGGTCGAAGTAGGGACGTCTGCATGATCCCCCTTATGATCTAGATAAATGACAGAATTAGACAATTCTATAGTTTTTTCTCAGTAATGTGCACTTTAAGTATGTGGGTCTGCAATTTCAGTGCAGAGTGGAGATTTAAGCGTTTATGCGTTTATGAGACAATCCACCGTTTAGGGTCAACCCAACTCGCAAAGCTAAAGATCAAAACTTCAAACCATCTCACAGTCTTTCACAATCACTTTGAGAACCACTGCTTCGTCATTTTAATTTTTTTGACCAATTTTAAATGTTTTAATAAATACATTAAATACGCCCACAGTGTTTCCTTAGTGAATTCTGACTGTTCCATTCTAATGACAATCATCTTCTTTCCACAGCAGAACCACTATTGGTTTCCTGAAAAATCTTGATCAATGAACCTGTTTTAGAGATCCATTTCTGCTTGTGAGACGTGTGAGAGTGAAGGAGCTTTATTTTAAAGCTTAAGGAACGTCCACAAAGGTTGCAAAAGTTCATGAAAGAATCCAAAAGCTGGTATAGAGCTCTAAAGAGTTGTTTAAAACGTACGTCACGATCCCAAATCTCTTTACCAAACAGGATTCATTAGGGAACCCAAAGTGGTTATTTTATGGTATAGCACGAAGAACATTTTTAGCACTTTTTAAAGAGCCTACTGTGTCATGAACCCCAGTCATAAGCCCTCTGAAAAGTTTGGATCAACTTTAAATACCTTAATAACAGAAAGGTCAAACCAATTATGGCTGGGATGAAACTGTTCTATTATCCTAACAAGCTCCAGAATTACATCTGGACATTCAAATAAACTTGTTGACCCCTTGTTCCAAAATCCTCCAAGGGAGTTTGCAACATGTGTGAGGAGGGGTCTCTTTTTTTCTGCTGCCTCATTTCCTATCACCCGAAAAAGGAGAATAACAACCTCCTGTCAGGGAAATGGTTCAGCACTTTGGACTGTGCTTCACTGGACAATTGGACAAAATTGTCTGAAAAGCCAAGACACAGGCACAGACAGAGACCACAGACGACAAGCTCCAAAGGAATATTGTCCTACTGCACATAAAACTCTCCAATTAAAAGAATATTCCACCATTTTTCAAGCCTGTCTCAATCCGCTCAACTAAGAAATGTGTGAATAAAGTCACTGAGCAGTTGCTGAAATCTCAAAGTGAACTTTCTTGTCATCTCAGCTATATACACAAAAATAGTCACAAGACAGCGTAGCTACAGATTTCTAAACCAGAAGTGAAAATGTGCAGTTTGGAACAAAAATGTGCAATTTTAGTACATGTTTTAACTGTTTTTAACAGTCATTTCTTAAATGTACAAATGTTGCATCAGCAGTCATGTGGAAAGCACCAATACTGGAATGTAACTGTCTGATTTATACGTGCAAAAGATCAGTTGTGCTTCAAACTGAATAAATATACCATCAATCTATGTAAAAATACAGAAACTCTGAGACACTGTCCAAGAACAAGTGCAACATGAATACAATTGTGAATAACATTCGAAATTCATGAGCATAAAACATATAATAAGTGAATTAAAAACTGTAACCACTTCAAGTCTTCAAACAGGATCAAACAGACATCAAGTTACATTCACTTTCCCAAAGGTTTCCTGGCATCCACTCACAATCAGGCAGAGCCTGTGAAAATTCCACCTACACGACTACTCAGACAGTATCTTACTAAAAATCCTTCCCTCTGAAAAAGTAGTTCCATCTTTGGAACAAATTTCACAGATTGAAGACATTACAAATAATACTTCAGCTGAAGATTTCAAGCACAAAATGTTTCGCATGGTTTACGGATGGCAATCAGGAACAATGGCTTCTACTATAAACCTGTTTAAAATTTTAAATCTCAAAATCATATAAAAATCCATGGCAAAGATAAGACAAGGTAAGGCAGAACTTCATTAGAAAGTAATTTCCTGGGCCAGAGGTTTCTCAATAAATTAAGAAATAACAAATAAGAAAAAAAAAGATGTGTCACACCAGTACCTAACGAAATGACAATACAAGCAAGGTAAATAAATAGGTAAGCCAAAAATCTTGTAAGTTAAAATGGAAAAATAGAAAGGTAATATGACATAATACTGAAAAGTAATAATGCAATCGCATTCTAAAGATAATACATGTGAAAATAAGTGCTGGAGTGTTCCTTTAACTACTCCACAAGAAGCCACAAGGACGACCTTCATCAACACTGCAAAAGTCCTTGAAAAGTTCCTTCACTGAGTCATGTGTTAAAGGAACACACTTTGGGGCAGAACATCATCAACCTGTCAGTATGGAATGGAGACAACCCCCCCCCAAAAAAACCCCAAAACAAACAAAAACAACATGAGACAATATCTATTTTGGGATCACTGCCATTCGGGGGGAAATTATCCACGTGAGCAACAAAAGGCTGTGCTTATCGAACGTCCTCAAATTACAATCATACTGATCTGCTGCCTGGCAGACACGGAGCTTTTACAGAAAATGAGTCCAATCTTGGACGGATTCTACTGTAATCAATGCTGTGCGTGAACACTGCCATTACTCTTTCTGATTTGGCAGCAGGGTGTCAAACCTGAAAACTGTGGCGGTTGGTTGGTCACGTATTATAACTGTCGAGGAAACTGTATTCACTGTATTCGGAGTGTAGTTGTATACTTTTGGGACGCTACATATGCAAAACACATGAATTCATGAACACACAAAATGAATTGTTTTCAATTACGCCAGCCCTTACGACTCTAATTAGTGTGAAGAACGTGTCGAGGACGAGTTCTGAAATACCTATGCTTTGGTTCGCAAGCTGCAAAATTTCATTAACAGGTTGTTTATGTCGACTCCCTCTTTGTTGAACGCCCTCCAGCGCTGACTCAGCCAGCCTCCCACTCACCCTCCCCACGCCAGCAAGGAATACAGTTTTCAAGTGACCATCTGTTTGCGCAACAGCACCTTTGTGCAACGCCCAAGCTAAAACACTCCCCACCAGAGCAAGTGTGGGTGCAACCTCAGTTCCAGAGCGTCTGGAAAGACAGTCTACTATTTAAGACTACCACTCTCAAGCCCAACCATCATTTCCAACATTTATTGTGGGCTTGCCCTCTGTTTAAATTGAATAAACTAAATCAGGGGTTTAAGGATGGGTGAGCTCACGAGTTCAGGTGTGCTACAGCTGACGCTGAGTCAATATTTGGGTTGGATGATGTTTTCAGTGGGAAACATTTCATTCTAACCATGCGTGTGCGCGAGTGTGCCTTGGGTGTGGCGGCAGATGTAGTGCACTGGCATCCAGCATATCTAGTATCAAGGAAATATAAGCATATAAGAGCAAGGAAAGATGCAACATAAGAGTAAAGAAAGATACATATGATTTTTTCATTATAGGATGTGTCAAACTACAGTTTACAGTACAATCTAATGACAATGAAAACTGCGATATTGCCCACTACACTACAAAAAACCCCTGAATGTTTATGCGTTGGCATCAGTACTGGAATCAGCAGATGTGTATTTAACAAGTATTGGCCCAACACCTCTATATTGGCCTGTTCTGCAATTAAACTTAGGGGAAGCAATGGGAGACCTGAATTGTGCCTTTTCTCAGTAATCCCAAGACACTATGTGGTTGTGTACAGCTAATTCTAACAGTACACTTGAGAATATTTGTTGTGGTGTGAATCATAATATGAGCCCCCTGCTAAACACTAAATAATCTCCTTTTGGAAAACAGTGAGCGTTGAGTCTAGAGACAGGATCGTCAGTTTGTGCCCATTGCCGAGTCTGGCACTAAAATCACAGGAAACAGTCCAACACAGCCCAGGAGAATTCTGGGGAGTTATTTCTTTCAACTGAAAGTTCCAGGGAAGTTTAAAAAACTTTGCAAATCGTCCCACGAGATCAATATGAATCTGATCAGACAGCTCCTATACTGAATGAGAATGTGCTGGTCTAAAAAACATTGCTATAAGCAAAGTGTCTATTGCGTTACTACATGTAACTGCTTTCTAGTATCGTTAGAAAATACATCATCAAATACAGGAATAAAAGCTGAATTAATACATTGACAACGTATCCAAGTAGTGTTAATAAAAACCAAACCACAGTGAGCTTCAGCCCCATACCCAGACATCTGCCAGTTGAGGAGATTATTGGTTTGGTTGGTCCAGGACATGCAAATTAGGTTCAGTATTGGACATCCGAGTACAGCCCCTCTTGGACATTGATATTAAGTTAAATATATCAAGAACATCTGGCTTTGAGATTTTTTTTTTTTAACAATTGTGGACATACGAGACTATAATTTTCCTTTTTGCTGTCATTGCATATATTGCAAATATTTATTTACATTAAAATAAAAAGACACCATAAAAGTTTTCAATGTAGCTCCTCAGGGGACTTTTCAACAAGCCAAAAAGACGTCTTTCGGACGTGACTTTGCTCAGTGGGCATTTTAGAAAAACTGCTGAGACACGGTTCTGAAAAAAGGAAACTGTGCACAACTTCAAGCTAAATTACTGCTCCTCTGGGATTGACAATTTAGGCCTGATTGATTTCCATGATTGATCCACTCTGTTGAAGTAATCAATGGTAATGAGGTGAAACCAAATCTTTAAAACCTTCGGCACCACAGTTCAGCTATAACAACTCTCAAACTGACAAATCTGCAACTCGCCATTCTAGTAGAGCAAAGATTTTTAATTTGATCTGTTGCAGCTGCTTCTCAGCAACACTGCTGGTTCCAAGCCGCCTGTTTCGTTTCTGACAGTCAGCTTCTGGTACAAATGTAGTCATTCATTTTGTATGATGTTTACCAATCACTGCAGGCTGTTGATGATCGAGACCCTGAGAGCAGGACAGATGTATTTATGAGTATGTCTGGGCTAGGTTTCACACTCCTCACCTGTCCTGTTTGTTCTTTGTGTCACACCACAGTCCTGGAAGAACATTATATCCTGTGTAGATGTATGAAATGACAATAAACACCTACTTGACTTGACTGACCAGCTTTTCCACAGAGCTTACGCAAACTAGTCCACAAGGACAATACTCTCTGTCCTGTAGAATGAGATAAATAAACACAAGTATTAAATTCAACCATTAGAAACCAGTTAGATGCTCCAAATGCAAATGCTCTGAAGGAATGTAGTAATGGAGCTACTTTCTTACATGGGGGAGGGCAGAAAAAGGTTTTCTGGGGAAACAAAACAAACTTCATCAGATAGGAACACCATGGCGATACATCAGATTGTGAAACAACAATTTCTTGTTGTACCACAATTTTAGATTTGGTTGGGTTGTTGGGGGGGAGGGGGGTGGTGGTGGTGTAGGTGTCCTTAAATGTTCAGAGGGGATGAATCCTTTCCTCATAATACACTTTACAGCTGACATTGACAGCTGACTGGGGCAGCTGGTGGTTCGGCAGTTGCCCCTGTAATCAGAAGGTTGTGGGTTCGAATCCCAGGAATTGAGCAAGGTACCGTCCCCACACACCCCCCCGTTGGTGGCAGCCTACTGCCCTTCTTCATTTGGTGAATGTGTTAAATACAGAGAAAGAATTTCACACTGTGGGCTGTGCTGTGCTGTGGTGTGTTCACATGTGACTATTAGGGGCCACTTTACTTTACTTACACATTCCTAGTGTAACACATTTATGCTAATAGATGACAGTACAAAACAACTATTTCACATCATATGATGGGTCAGGTGTTGGGAACAGTATCCTGGTAGAAACTGGTTTCGTTTGTTTACTGACAGAGTTAGAAATGTGGCGATAAGCTACGTTGTAGTAGATAAGAAGAGGATTTTGCATTTTTCTGGAGGCTGAAAAACACAAGGTGCACTGCACTGTAAGCTAGGAAGGTTCAAGCTGCTTTTGTTCAACTCAGCGAGCTGCACAGAAAGACTGCATCCCAATAAACACAAAATGCGAAGCACCATCAGAGCAAAAAAGACAAACAAAACTCATTAATGCTCATCATCTGGCTGATCCTCCTTGGAGCTGTTCTCATCCTCCCGCTCATGTATTTCACTTTATTTCCTTTAGAGAAAAGAATACAAACTATAAGCACATCTTTTAGTCTTGTTTACATTAGACTAGGACTAGAAAGTCCTACACTTACAACACTACATACACTCTATACAAGTCTATAAGCTTTCAACACAACACAGGGCATTAGAATCCCCCCTAAAGATGCTCATGCATTCCCCTAAATATCTGATTATTACGCAGTCCAGATGAAATGCCTGAGAAATACAGTCAGTTCATTAAATTATTAGAGGTCAAAATATAAAACTCTCAAGGAACGTGCTGGTATTTTCATTGGAAAAGCAAAGATAAAGAGACTAGAAAAGTCAAACTACCTACTATTGCTCCTTAGTCTCATTAGGCCTGTCCCAGTCATGAAGTTATTACTGACAATTAATTGCCATATCAACATCATCACTTACCGCCACCCTCTAAAAGGTGCTCAGTGGAAATTCACCTTAAAGGAGGCACAACTTAAAGCTATAAGTTCTACCTCTGCAGTCAAACCCACAAGGAAATGGGAAATCTTGGAAGAAAACCGGAATGGATAATACATACTTATTGTCCTCACTATCAAAAGAGAACCTTTTGGTGAAAAAGAGGTCCTCACCCACAGTTCTTATCCCTGAGTTACATAAAGCATGGATGGCACTGGGATTTCAACAGCCACTTGTGAAAGACTATGAGTGAAAAGAAAATTTTAGGCTCTCTGCTGAAGAGAGCTCTGCAAAAACTTTACATAACAGCCCTTGGATAGCAGTAATGCTAGTGTCACATCAATGACTGCTCATGATACTTAACTGATACAAGTAGTCTTACATCAAATTCTGCTAAGATCACGTCATTATGACAGATTCTGATACATTACCAGTGGCCAAAAGAGTGTAGATGAATGTCGACTGCATGGTTCATAACTCCTGAATTTTTAGTCCGGCGCTGGCTCATTTTTCTCAAAACAGATTTTGAAAGAGAACATCTTTTCTCTAAAAAGTTGTTCAACAAGTCTCCCACCACAGCTAACTACACAGAGCAGGCCTAAATATAGAGGATCATCAAGGAGCTAACCTGAGGAACATGCCAAACTGTAAAGAAAATAATGCTGGGAAGAGTTCAAACAGAATAAATGAACTGAAAATGGATCTATATGAACTCCCCCTGAAGATCCTTGATGAAAAGCATTTCCCTCATTAGTAATAATTAAGACGGCAAACAGCCTTGCCAGTAAAACTCTCATTTCCTACAATCAAATCAAAGTGCCAGGAGATCTCTACTCATGGTAATCATGATGAATGGCTGAAGAAACCGTGCTAGAATGAACTGGGTCAGGTTATGAGTTCTCAACCTTTTTTTCTCCCATCTGGGTCTCTCTTTAGCGCTCATCTTTCTTCACCAAGGAGAGGATGCTTTGAGAGGGGCATAAAGTCACGAGTCAGCAGAACATCACGAGCATCTGGAGGCAGACCTTGAGGCGACTGATCAATCTCAGCTGGTGTAATAGGTTTTAGCTAAATATAGGCTTTTCCTCCAGAGATATGGAGGTATCGTTTGCTACTAGAAGAAACTAGACCCCATTTGACACCCGCTCATGTTCTGCATTGCTTCAAACCACTATTCAGTGATTAATAGAAAAAAATCAGCCACTACATTAACTGCACACTAATTAATTATGCAGCAGCAGTTCAAAGCAGTTTATCAAACATGTTGCATTTTAAATACATTCCACATTAAATACATACGGGACTGAACAGCCTCCTAACACAGAGATGAACAGTCCTGTGCAAAAGTCTTAGGCACCAATGCAAAATGTTTGTAGCCATTTATATCAGCAGTGGTTTTCTTTCTGTCACAAGCGAACATTAGAATAAATGCAAACAAACAAGCAGTTAAAAGGCATCAAGATTTCTTTTTTTCTAAAAAAGTAGCTGATATTGTGGGAGTTGGTTAGAACACCACAAATGTGAATCTGGTTTGGTCCCAGATTTACATTTACATTAACGACTTTAAGCGGATGCTTTTATCCAAAGCGACTTCCATTCCTTAACTACAGGGGACAGTCTCCCTGGAGCAACTTGGGGTTAAGGGTCTTGCTCAGGAACGCCGTGGTGCTATGCTGAAGGTAGGATTCGAACCCATGACCTCTTGGTCCACAGGCAAGTATCCTACCCAGATTTCTACTCTATCCCTCCAGTCATTGTGTGAATTTATAAAAATTCCATAAACAATACACGCAATTTAATATAATGATGTAAAAAGAACCAACCCAGGTATTTGATGCAGCTACAGTAATACTGGGCTTCCATGAGGAAACAGGTCTGGAAATGGCTAAGCAAACACCTTTCATACATAAAACGATTATTTACTGTATTAACAGTATTCGTATTTATTGTAATATTTGTGTTAACACTAACACTTCTGCCCAATAGTAAACAGTTTTTAAGTCTAATTTTCTCAGATGCTTATGACTTTTTGCACAGCACTGTATATGATAACGATGCACCTGCCAGATGGCTGAAAGAGGCAAATCCAGTCCATCTTACCACCCTAAACCAGATCCAGTTAGAAGAAGCTGTAAATGAACAGCTTTGTGACAAGTAGAGGCCTCCCTTTTAAAGACACACCACCTAGAGAAAGATGCAGCAATGCTGAACGGCCCTTCGCTGTAATTGTAAGGGGGTGATGTGCTGTTAGAGACACCTCCTCCTTCCGTGGAGTGGTGAGAGTAGTGTGTGATTTAGGATGCCACAGAGACGCAGCCGAGACGAGAAGGGTGGTGTGGGAGCGCTGGGTGGAAAGTTTAACTGTTCTTCGGTGCTAATTAAAAGCAGCAGGGAGTGACAGAAGAGAAAACGAGAGACAATAGGAACTCCAGAGACTTGGTCTAAGTACCGCCCCCACAATGAAGCATCTCCAGAGAAGTCTGAGATCTTTCTTATTTTCGGACATTACAGTTAGTGTAGCAACACATGCATCACGAAACTTTACTGATGGATTTCTGGAATAGCGTGAGCTTGTCCACCAAACATACATGGAAACTGTGCTGCATAAACATTCATTTATTTGTTCATTTTGAAAAGGCACATTTCCATAAGTCTACAGGAACTGTGCTGTACCTAAACCGTACTGCAATGGCACAGAACTTACAGCATGTTTTGATTATCCAGTGTATCTCAGCCTGGTAGCGGTGTTCCTAAATTCTCTCCCCACAGTTGATGGCTTGTAGTTGTTACAAAACTACACCCATGGAGTCACGGTTAGGGTTTTTCTGTCAGAGCCGCTTTTGATATTAATATCTTTTATTATCTATAGCCCTGTTTGCGTTTTTACATTTTTTCTCAGCATCGTTTAGCCGTGTGATGAAAACCTAACCCACCTTCACGTTTCTCACAGTCTTAAAGATAAATTTGTGAGTGCCATAAAAAAAAAACCTGAAAATTCATCTTCAGCCCAAACAGACAGTAAAGTTTGTATTTTGTTGACTTCCCAGTCGTTAGCTTGTGTCTCCATTGTTGTTTTTTTGCGCAGCAACAAAACAATGACCACTTGTGATGCCAACATTTCAACATATCAGAAAGCAGTGACACAGTTGGCTTGACTGTGGCCCACTTTTGGCCCCGCCGTCGAGCAGCTCGGGTGTGGGCCACTTTATTTGTAAAGGAAAAACATTTGTTCGCAGTATAGCGTGGGTCCTTGTGGCAGTAGAAAGGCACCATAAGTCACTTATCCTAACCAGGGATGTTGGAAGGGGGTGTTGGAGGCAATCCCAGCGCTCATATAGCCAGAATGGTGGAGAAGTGCCCTGGACAGGCATGCTGCAAAAACATCTTTTAAATGTACCATATTTGTGATGTCACAAAAATATCCCAGCAGTTTAGCTCCACCCATTCAAGTTATTATGAGCTATAAAGTGTTTCAGCCTATACAGCTTCATGAATAAGGGATACAGACAATGTGGAAATGATGGACTGCTTTTGGTACAGACAACCCACACAAACATTACATCTTAAAGGATACAGGCCCTTTTATATGCACAATCGTGTTCAGGTAGTGCATCGGACGCAGCTGTCCGCTCTCGGGTGACAGGGCAGCTGTCTGAATAGATCTGGACATATCTGTGTATGGGTGACCTTGTGCAGGTTTCATTCATCTCAGTTACATGAGAATGACTACAGAAAACAAATGTGTTTAAATTGGTGTGGCTCCATTTCTTGCTGTTGGAGAGACTGGCCGTCCAATTTGTCCGATGAATCAAGACAGACACGATTGGTATATTTTTATTAATCAAAATATTAAAATAAAATACACTTTTTCTAGGCCACACAAGGCCATTCCTTCACTCAGGTGCTTACTGTGGAAGTCATTCTCAGCTAACTGAGACAAATCGATCATTGTCAGCCATGCACAAACACGTCCAGATCTATTCACACAGCTCTCTTCACTCTGAGATCACACATCTGCACCCAGTGCAGTACCTGAACCCAGTGCCCTGTCTGGGTCTCTGATGCGAAAGGGCTTTAGAACAATGGTCAGAGAGAGCGGCCCCTGGCTCCCGAGGTTAGCGCGCCTGGCTGGCCGGGGAGGAGAAGGTAATTCTGGTTCAGCCCTTAATCATACAGTAGGTGCTGATACGGTTGCCTGGAAAGCCCACAGCTGACAAAGGCATGCATGGCATGCAGACACTGGGGAACATTGTTCTGCTAAAAAAGGAGGACATTAAAACTTTAAAGAAGCCTTACCTCCACTGAAGTCCTCTTATGACCAGTTAATGATGGAACTGAATATACATGAACATCTCTAATCTCTCTATGTCCCTAGAATGTAGACAAATTTAAACTAGATCTGCCTTTATGTGTAAATAACTTCTGCTAGGTTGCCCTTTATTGTGCATTATTCATCAAAGCAGTATGGGTTGAAACTCTTTGTAATATTGCCTTAATAGGTTGGGCTAAACAAGGCAGATATATGTAAATTAACTGTTTTGTGACATCATAAAGCAATGCATGCCTAGACCAACACGGATTAAAAAAAAAAAAAAAGGAAAAGCCAGCTTTCCAAGATATTGGCCCTTTAAATCTTTTCACAGTTTTAAATGTCTTAGAACAAACATCGCATCAGTGCCATTTGTCAGAAGGTGCAAGAGAGCAGGCCGCCATCTGTATTGGCTGCCCCTCAGCAGGGTTCTGCCCAGCCTGCTGCACCAAACATGCTGCCCCAAATGCAACTGATGAAGGCTGCAAGGGTGGCCTAAAGCACATAGTACTTTATTACATCATCTTGCTGCTATTCAAAGAAAGAGTGTAATTTTGCATCTGTTCCTCACTCCACCCAAACGTCAGTGACTTTAGTCCTTAAATCACCCTCAACATTACGAATCTCAAATAAGTCGTGTTGGTGTATAATATAATTTCAGCCATATACACAGTACAGTGTGAAATGAAATAATGTTCCTCCAGGACCACAGTGCAACACGGAGAACAAAAAAACAGAAACACCACAAGACTACACAACAGTACAATACATCAAACAGTGCAGTACCAGCACTAGTGTGAGTGAATACAGTATTATGACTGTATTCTAGCTGCAGAGTCAATAGGAGTGGAAAAATTGCAAAGAAATGCAAAGACAGTAAACAGATAGCAATAAATAACTGTGAAACAATGGCAAGAAATAGGATTAGAAAAAATGTACAGTATACAAATAAAAACTACATTTTCTTTTGTACACATCTGATATACATAATGAAGGTTAAATTGATCATTTATAATATACGCGGTCCTGGCATACCACAGCAAAGAGAGTGGTCCAAGGCTGGAGGTGAAAAACAATAATCTACACTCTGAAAGTCTATACTTTTGGGTATATATTAAGTATATATTTACCTTCATATTATCCACAATACCTTCAGCGGTGGGCAAAGGAGGTGACCACAGGCCTGTGAAAATACTGTTGGTGGTGTGTAGGAGGACAGTGATGGTGGTGTGTAGGAGGACCTTCTCTTCCATGCAACACAACCATTCATCGCATCGAACACGAGACAATACAGATTAGAAGCTGATGCCAGATGGGGATCATAATTGCTTTCATTTCTAGCAATTAGTTTTTAAAATAAAACTAAGTTAATCATTTGAGACACCCTTTCTTGTAATAAGTAGCAGCTAAAAACAGATGTCTTGAAGTTAAACACACACACACACACACACACACACACACACACACACACACACACACACACACACACACATAGAAATACATATAAAAAACACTCTTATGGTGGTGAGGGGGAGGGCTTTGAGACAAAATGCGTAGTGCGTAATTAGTGGACATGAGCGTTGGGGGTGCTGCCTAATGAAAGACAGCAAATCTAGCCTCTTAGACTGGCAGTAATAGCAGGCAATTTCCCAGCATCACCCATCACACACATGCGAAAGACAATACCATACAATGTAGCCCGTGCCAGATAAATCTCTCACTCTCAGTTTCCTTAGTGATGGATATCGATTCTTTTAATAGATATTGAGGTTGTCTGTTTTTAGGAAACATCGCAAGAAACTGCAACACCAGCAAGAATAACAATAATCTAGTGATTTCTGTCACAGAAGTAAAACCTAGATGGTAAGTGAACATTAATTGTGTGCTTGTTTTCATTTTAAGCGGATTACATTAAGTGGCCACTTTATGAATAAATGCGCCCTAGGAGATCCACTGCTACTTCTATAGACTATAACGTGTGTTTTTATACAGCTTGTGGTAGGTAGTCTTCTTTTAGTCCTTCACAAGTAGTTAAGGTCTGACCAAAGTGCTGCTCTTGTGCTCTTGGTTGGACATTTTTGGGTGGAAGCCCACTCTCAACCTCTTAAGCAGGTTTAGTAACACTAGGGGGAAACAAAACTAGATGTGTGAGCTTGGTCAGTGGTTTCTGAGCTACAGTCTGACACAGTGAGATATCATGGCTCAGGCTGGAAGAAATTGACGTCTTTATACTTCAGATATTTTCCTCTTTTACAAAATTGCTGCCATGTACAAAGCAGGTGTTTCTAACACAATAGTGAGTGTAGGTTTGAGGTAAAATCAGAGGTTTATTCATGGTTACCTAAAGAAGAACAGATTTAACCACATCAGGATGTTTTATATCCCTATTGGTAAATTAAAATCCACATTCAATGAACGATGATGGAATTATTTTAAGAAAATAATAAGCAATGGGTTTGATTAGCAAATTAATCATATGGAAATCTATCATGCCAAAGCGCACAAAGGGACGCTCCGAGGCTCATTAGCCCGTGTAAGAGGAGACAGGACAGAGGGAACAAGCACCAGTAACCCAGGCTGTACTGCGTCTGGCCTTGCGCGACACATGTAATCAGAATGCCAGTTTATGGCTGCTGTAAGTTGCGCCATTTAATCTGTGATCTGTAATCGAGCGGTTGGAGTCCAGAGTCACTGAGACGAGGTGACAGGTCTGGCATGTTGTGTCATTATGTGTTATATCGCGCAGACAAGCAGGTCGAAGTTGGCTTACATTTGGGCATTTCCTAATGCCGTATACAAATGTCTAAGAAAAAATGCTGAGCAATTTACAATCTATATCAGTGTACAGTGAACATATAATGAGCATTATGTCCATAATATAGCCATAAAACTCTATTCATGGATCATTTAAACAAGACACAGACAGACAGACAGACAGAAAGGCAGAAAAAAAGAAAGACAGAAAAAAAAAGAAAAGCAGCAAGAAAGAAACTGTGTAGATTTTCTTAATTAAAAAAAATGTTTTCTCTGGGTAACATTTGGCCATATAATGCCTTGCATGTGCCTCTTCGTCTTTAATGAGTTTTAAAACATAACTTTTAGGCCAAATCTTTCTCTCAAAATGGTCATAAAAGCATTTAATGCATCTTGCACCGCACTCAAGACCATTTTATGCAGTGGTGCCCTATGAGGCAGCTATGAGGAATCAAACACCTGCTTTCATCACTGATGTAAAACATTCCCTGGAAGTTCCTGTAGAATAAAGCACTTCAGCTCAGATCACTCTAAACGATGTTTAACCACGTTGTTATGTACACATGTGGCAGGATTCCCTTTAAATATCGCCAGATATCGCACCCCAGCACCAGCCAACAGAGAGATGCAGCATTATGTCCATAACATATCCATAAAATTGTATTCTGAAGTGGCAGGTTAAGTCAAATGAAATAAGACAGACAGACAGAAACGTCAGGGTGTGGATTTTCTTTAAAAAATGTTTTCTTTGGGTCATATAACATCTTGCAATGTGCCTCTCTACCTTTTCTGAGTTTCAAAAATCAGTTTTAGGCCAAATCTTTCTCTCTTAATGCATCTTACAGACCATTGTATGCAGTAGTGTCCTGTGTGGCGGCATTTAGAGGAATCAAACACCTCCTGTCAACCCTGATGTAAAATATTCTCCATACGTTCATGTAGAACAGAGCACCTCACCTTAGGTCTTTCTAAACAATGTTTAACCTTGTAGTTATACAGAGAAGTGGTGGGATTACCTTTAAATATCATCCGATATCGTGATATTCTCAGAAAATATCACTCAGCAACGCCAGCAGTTTTATTCAGCATCCAGAAGGATGAGGAATAAACCATTCATTCATCTGTTCTTTACGTCTTGCCTGGTACTATGACGATTCAGTGACTAAAATAAAAGGCTGAATGAATAAAATCCACTTTACTGAGTAATGAACCTACTCAGCCCCAAAGTAGATGTCATTTGCAGCTCTGATCTTGTCTGTAGTTAAAAGCACTTTGCAGGATAAGAACTGGTAACCTGTGAAAGAGCATTTAGGTAAAAACCTCACCCTCCTTTCTCCTCAATTCTAAGTGTCCAGCAATTACATTAAGGCAATTATACACGTCAAATTCAGTGAAAAGTTCTTTTATTTTTTTATTTCCTTACCCTTTCCAGGACTAGGTTGCCTTCTCCAGGTGAGCAGGGTTTGATATTCTCAGCGTTTTCCAACTCTTGCCCCGCCTGGAGACACTGGCTGGCTGCTCTGCCTCAGATAAAGAGACTCCTCTTCACGCGGGGAGAGGAGAACCGTGCTGGGTGGAGGTCTGGTTTGTAGAGAGTGTGGGGAGTATTCCGTGTATGAACTCTCCAGAAGGTCTGAACTAAGACTAGGCAGTTTTTTCCGCAGCTCTCACTCTGTTTCTCCTAGTTTTCGCGCTGTCAGTGCGCCGTGCTTGTGGAGGAGCCGCAGCCCGGAGCTCCTGAGTGGACTAACCTGAGGCAGGAGCCCGGAGAGGAGGGGACTAGGGCGGAGCTCGGGTCTGGGCTGTCCGGTGCTTCCCCCTGCTGTTCAATTACATGCAGCGTTAGAAGAAGTGGTGGACTGATATACATTATATGGACAAAAGTATTGGGACGTGATTGAGCATGACTGCCACCTCTATTTATCATATACTGCATATTCTCTGTCCTCCTGCTGCTCTTATTTGCACAATTATTATGTATTGCTGTCATCTCTTTTTATACATTTTTGCACCTTATGACTCTGCTGCTAGAATGCAGCATCTGTCATAATATTGTTTTTATTCAATCGTGGCCTGCACTAAATTTTGTCTTGTCCTGTTGTATTTTAGCTCTTGTGTTTTTTCTTGCACTTTCTCTTCTGAACTGTTTGCACTTTGTGTATTTTGACCTCTCTGCACTTATACAGTCTTGTGTTGTTTCTGTTTTTGTTTTGGTCCTGGAGAATGTTGTACTGCGTATAAGGCCGAAATGTCAAAAAGCCTACTTGACTTGATCTGAATGTAACTCAAGCAAAACCCTCCACTCTGTCCATACACCCAACTCGAGAGCATTTGGTCGTATGGAGAGAGTGGAGGGTTTTAACCCCTGGAACCCCACCCTTAAAGAGGTAAAAAATTATATATCATTCTTACCTGTAATTGTGAAAATTACACTTCCTTTTCCTATTATCATGCCCAGGAGGATCATGTAAGATGATTTAAGACGCCCCCAAAGTGGACCATACCATTTTTTTAGCCTTGGTGTTATTTTAATATCTGCAGGCTTCCCCCCCACCACTGCAGTGCCTACACTCTGGGTTGAGGTAAATAGCTAGCTAGCTAGCTTGTTTAATACACTTTTCTTTTTTTATCTCCAAAGGTACTGATTTAGATGGACTACAAATGAATGCTAGCATTCGCTAGTTTCTAACTTTGCCTTAAGTTACAGTTTAGCTAAATAAACTTTGCCCTAGCTAACATTCTCTGACTAATGCTAGCTAGTCCACCCTTTCATTTTCTGTTTTGGCATTTCTTTACCATTTAAAATGTTATTGTCTAATGTTAGTTAACACTCATGAGCAGTGAGACAATGGTAGTTCACTACTATAAAGTGTGACATATGGGGTTGCTTTCCTGGACAGGGATTAAGCCTAGTCCTGGATTATGTAGTGCTGTGAATAGAGATTTTCCATTGAAAAGGAAAGGGTAGTCAAAGACTGGGCTTAATCCCTGTCTGGGAAACCGACCCATAAACTTTCATATGCTATTGGTCCCCTGTTACAATAATAGTTTCACCCCCATGCTCTAGACTCCGAGGCTAACTTGTTTTTCTATAACAAGCTAGATAAAACGTGAATGCCCTGCAGGGGCAAATAACGTTGGTTTTATATTTGATTTGATTACATTAATTTTTTAAGATTTACATAAATATTTGAATTGTATCTGTGCACCTGTGTTTAACTGCTGTTGAAAATCTCCTTATTTGTTTATAGTATTTGCAAACCAAATGTTTTTGTATTTTTGTTCACATAGCAGTACTTTTAAAATAAAAGTGCACAATTGTCACGGTTGGCCTGTTTACTTCTGTGTAAATGATGATGAAAGTCTGCGTCTGCGGCTCTCTTCATGGCCCAAGGGCAGGAGATGTGACAACAATACACTACTTTTGAATTCATTATTGAATTTTGCATATAACAACACAATTAATCACAGAAAATCATGTGATTAATTGTGATTAAAATTTTGAATAATTCATTCATATATATATTACTATTAAGTTATTTCTTTCTCACCATATTTTCTTAAGGCAATATATGGTATTCCAGGGGTTGATTCCTGAATATGACAAAAGTGTTTACATAAATGTCTAAACATAGAATTATAATAATCAGGCTACAAAGCATCTGCTATGACACTACTGCCCACATTTTTGGTTTTATACATGAGCCTGCTCAGCATGATCCTTTTCTTCACATCCACTGACAAATGCACTGCCACTTGGCCTCCAAAGGGCTTACAATGACCTTAATGAGCTTGACCAAACATCCAGCATACAGTAATTGAAGAATAGTGTCTTTTCAATATGTTAAAATATATATTACAAAAATATCTCTCATAATCTCTCTGTAGAAATGAAAAATATAAAATACGTCTTAATTTAAATGAATAGCTAGAGAATGTGTCTCAAGTCAGAAGAAACTTTTCCTCTTTACTCTAAATTTGACTTCCAATCACAAAATCACTTATATTTGCAAAATAAGTCTTTCTCCATATATCAAAATAATATTGATTCATGCCTCCATTGCTTCCAGTATACTATCTATACACAGTATACTCTAGTCAGCAGCTTTTTAAATCAGAGTACTGATAAGAAATGGTATATTTAACTATTGTTGTTATTTAGAGCTAATTAGAGAATACTTCTGTGTTTGGTTTTCATGTTTCAGAGAACCTGATGGATTTTTGTGTAAAACGTCACTTTTACACAGGGCAGGTTTGATAGGTTACCTCAACTTTTAAGCTTCATCTATTAATCCAACTGCAGTCAACAGCAGGAGCAGATATATTCATATCTCATCAGATAAAACATGGAATGTTTAAACTGGAATTAATGTGCAATGCTGCTAACATACTACCAGAATCTAGCAGAATTTATATCTTAAGATATTAATTGAGGTTCAAAAGTTTGAGGCCAGTAGTGAAATGTATACTTCTTATTTAATGCATTCTTCATTATTATATTTCATACATATAATATTTTATATATTATATACAAATGATATTTTCAGACAATTTATGAAACAATTGATAATGGTCTACACTCAAACTCCAAAAGTTTGTGCAAAAGCATCTGATGAGCAGATCAGGTCCACCTGAGAGTCGTCTGAACTCAAACTAAAAAAAAAAGCATTTTTTCTTCAAAGGACATAATATCGTCAGTTCCACAAACTTTGCTTGAATTTAAACAGTGACCTAGAAATAGTTTGGAAACTTGAATATGTCTTATTTTTACCAATCATAACCTCTTTGTTTGAAATTGTTCATAATTTTTAAACTTGTTTGTTTTCAGTTTTCAACAAACAAAAATCCTTGAAATTTATATGTGTGATATCCATGTGTTTGTAAACCAGTCTAGCTTATCCTCTTCTATCCTGCTGCAAAGAGACCCATGTAAAACATATCACTTTCACAATGGCAGTAACCCCCCCGACAATCGCCCCCTCTCATAACCACTCTCTCATAGGATGTGTAGTCATACAATATTGCTGTCCTTCTCTTCCTCTAGGGCACCAATCTCCAGGCCCTAACACACACCTCTGATTTGTTTCACAGCTGTCCCTGTTTTTTGTTTCTGTCCCTCTTGCCTTTTTCCCACTTGCCGGCACTTACATACCAGATGACAACGAGTCGGTGAAGAGAGATGAAAGTGTGGCCTGGGCAAACACAATCTAGCTCCTGCGGCTTACTTCCGCGCCATACGTCAGTCTTATGGAAGAACTGTTCTTCTCCTGGAGCCTGACCTGCACATACAAACACCTCAGAAGAATGCTGCCATTAAATCACCACAGCCAGATTTTGTTTAGGTCGTTGAGCTTAAAACTGTGACCTGCTGCGGTTTTCTTGTTCTAACCCTGAGCTGACATTAACCCAGAAAAGGCCTAGAGAGTACCCTCAAAATTATCTGCTTTCATCATGTTTTGGCTTCTTATGCCAAAACCAGGAGTCTTCAGGTAAAAGCACAATCCTAGGGCTCTTAACAAAATTTTAAAAATGAGAGAAAAAAACAGGGGCCCTATGAGTGGAATTAATCTGTTGGCATATGTTAAGCTCATAGTAGCTGATAGGCATGTACACTTCCACATAATATGGCAGTAGAAATCTCAATAAGAGAAAAGGAGGAGAAAAAAGCATTTTCTATCCACTGTACACTGAGAATTAAAACTGACAATGGTCTTTGATTGGCCGCTTTGTTACTAACAATTGTGCTCCATGACCTCATTCTGCCAAAAGGATTTAAGCATAAAATGCAGAAAATTCAATACCTTTTTTGCCCCCAATGCAGCGCATAGCATGCAGTTGGAAAAGTGTGATTTTGCTTTGATGAAGGGAGGGCGCCTAGTTCCAGGAGAGGGGCTGACAGCAGTCTCAAGCTAATTTGAAGCTATTATTTTCAGTATCACTGTCCTCACTGAAGGGCACTGAGTGACATAACTTGGCAGATGTGTCTAATTTCCTGCTCAGAGGAACCGGGTGCCTGTCCTTTTCACATGAATGAGGCATCAATTAATAAAGCTTTTGGTGGCCATGCACTGAATTAAATATGCAAAAATGCTGACATAAAAAAGACTGATATAAGGCTTTGTTAATTTAAATGAGTAACATGGCACTCAGAATCAACTAAAATCAGATGCACTAAAATGATAAATCAGGTCAGGTTCAGAAAGCATTTTTGATTAGGCTTCAGCAGTAGCATATGCTAATTAAATGCAAAACTAATGGTAAATGAAGGCCTTGTGGCTTTGTTTAGAAAGCTGGCTATGCAAAAATGAATCCAGCGACACACAAAGTTGTTATAAGTTGTGAATCAATTGTTTAGAGTGAGACCACAAAATTTAGCTGAATGCATATAACACACACTGCACTAAAAGACTGCACTACAGCTGGCAACCAACACCACTGGGAGTAGTGAAGACACCACAAGTAACCAACCTAAAATATTTAGCTGATGTTATCTTTAAGAAAACACAACAGTAACTTTTCTGTTCTCTAAAATAAGAACATCATTGGGTCAAACATGGCAGACCCATATCGGCAAATAAAAAAAGTAAGATATCTGCAGAGCAGCTGAAGGCATAGTGTGAAAATGTGTTTCTAGAAGGCAGCATAGCATGGAATAACCTTGGAATGACTGAGGTAGCGCTTCATTTCCCAGGCCCTGACAGGCCACCCTGCCGTCTCTAACCCTAATGCTCTCCACGCCAAGCCAGCTGGCTGCTGCACTACGCTTTACAGAATTGCAACAAAGTTTTACTACCATGCAGTTATACTCATTGCAAATGTATGTCAGTTATAAAAAATACTCCTGTCAATTCTTTCAATAATTTAAAAGAAAAGGAACCAAACATCTAATATTTTAATACCCCCCAATACACCTTTATATGACGTATCACCATCCCTTAAAATTAAACAAGATGTTGTGTAAATAAGCCTAATTC
The DNA here is from genome assembly GCA_037577275.1 of Bryconaethiops microstoma. Lineage (NCBI taxonomy): Eukaryota > Metazoa > Chordata > Actinopteri > Characiformes > Alestidae > Bryconaethiops > Bryconaethiops microstoma. Next base: position 2,897,421 of record JBBJLS010000023.1, read on the forward strand.
TGTTAGTCTGCATCATTCAAAAAACAAATCAGGCACACTCCCTAAATTCAGTGCTAATGGTTGGGGATAAACTGTTATATTTTGAAGCTTTATCAATTTACATACACCACCAAATTCTTATTTTCCATTATGTATGCACTACATTCAAGGAGGAGAGGTACATGCAGGGCATTCTAAGGAACAATAGACCACAAAGAAAACATAGTTCACCATTATCAACATGACACATAAAAACTCAGAAGAGGCGTTTTTTCGCTATTCACACTGAAAAGTAAATAACATGTGTCCATTTTGTGCTGAAGACATTATGACCCCTTCTTTCTATCACCGTCTTTGTAAGGAAATCTAACAGTGTACTTTCTTGACATCCATTTATTGAATGCGTACTTTGAAAACTGCCCTTAAATGCCCTTAAACACTTTTAATAAACATCTCTTTTGACCTTCATTCAATTTGTTGAAATTTAGAGAAAAGAAAGAAAACAGCAGTGGGACTGAATGGACTGAAATTAAGAATAAATGACACTGGCTTTTCCCATGTTCAGTCGGCAAGGCTGTTATCCTACTACTTTATCCTTACACTTACAAACTTATCTAATTACAGCACCTCAGTGGAAAAGCACTCATTCTAAAAGGTTAATTACCTCCTTCCCTACCATATGTACACCCCTTTTCATACTCAAAACTTTTTAATGAACTTCCACACAACCTACAACAAAACAACACAGTAAGCATTATGGCATTTCACATGCTATTTTATGTCAAAAAAAGAAAAAAGAAAAAAAACCATTAAAATGCAACATACTGGTTCGAAAAAGTGCTCAAGACAGTGTATGTGTAGTTAATGAAAGGGGTTTTCTAAGAGGTCATCCATGTTTGGCTAGGCTCCTTATGCCAAATAGCCTTCTGCAGAAGGAAGCACGGCACATCCATGCGGGAAAGGAAAGACATTATACGGATCATTACCTTCTGATATAAGAAAGGGGGGGCATGGCTGGCTTAATGATGCTTTGATAAGCTGTTTTTGGGAGGTAAATATAATCTGTTAGCTTTCTCCATTTTTTTTGTTGTACAAACACAGTGCTGCTTGTCACAAAATGAAACCTTTACTGGTCTGTTTACAGCTGGAGATGCAATTCTAGACATAGCCAAGTGTTTGGGAATCATGTCCTTCTCTCCACAGTGGCATCTGCTACAGATGCATGTTATACTGTAACTGAGACTGTGAAATAGCAGCTTGTTTTGTTCTCAGTCACTTTTCAAGTGTAGTCACTCAGCTGGGTAAAATGACTCATCATACTCAGTAACTAATCAAGCAGAATAGATAGATTGCATGGATCTGTTGTCAAAAAACATAGAAGCAAGAATTCTGTTCTAATTCAAGAAAATGCTTTAAATCTCCATTAATGCATTTGATAGTGTGAAGTTTATCTTCAGTGCTTGTACGCAAGTGCAGCAGTTACAACAGACATCATGTTCAAGTGGAAAAATAGTCACTATGGTTTTTGATGTTGGAAAGTTAGACCTTCATAAGAACTATCTACTTTAACAGGAGAGGGCCATTTGTCTCATATGCAATAACCACAGACAACTGCATGACAAATGGGGAGATCTACATTCCAAAAAACACACTAGTGGAAGTTCAGTGCTAAGTACATGGACAAAATCACTACTAAGGGAACTCTTGAACTTCATAAAAGGTGTTATGGTCTGAAGAGTACAGACCTTTTTTATTACTTTCATTACGGGTACTACAGCCCTTTTCACACCCTGTACATGGATACTTTTGTTGAGTTTTGGATTGTGCATTGGGTTTTGCACACATGCAGACTCTAAGGAGTAAACACCATGACTTCTCAGCATGTAGTTGTATTTTCCTTTAATGTGTTCACGTCTGTACACACATTTACGGCATTTATCAGACGCCTTAATCCAAAGCGACTTCCATTCCCTAACTACAGGGGACAGTCTCCCTGGAGCAACTTGGGGTTAAGGGTCTTGCTC
>JBBJLS010000023.1:2899523-2909893 GCA_037577275.1 Bryconaethiops microstoma
GAACAAGGGGAGGCGACATTTAGTTAATTTCAGACACTCGGGATGTTACGTTTTTACTAACTGTTGCTTAAATAGTGAACCGGATCTTGGCAATTTATCTCTGTGGCATAAACACACGTCTGGTCTCTCTAGTTCAGACACAGCTCACACATGAGGCGGGGTCCAGTGGGCATGGTGACGGATAGATCTGTCCGGGGGGGCACTACTGTCCTTTGTGGAGACAGAGAGAGAAAGAAAGTGCAAGTGTGGCTGAATCTCCTCCGTTTGAAGCCCCACTTTCCCCCGTCTCTCCTCCTCCGCCTCGCTCCTCTTCTTGACTTGCGTGGGATAACAGTAGTGTAGAGTCCGAAAAGTGCACTCGTTCACTATGAAGGGCTCAGCAAAAGAAACCTGCAGTGCATGATGGTATGTTTGTATTCATGTAGCGTACAGTGTTTGGACACTAGATGTTGGCGTCGCACAGCAATTTTGTAGTGCATTAACTAGTGGGTGAAATTGAAGGTTGGAATTTCGGACAACACTACAAAATGGCTGATTGTGAATGAGTGCACTTTTTGGACACAGCTATAGTCTATCTAAAAGAGTAATGTCACAGTCAGGTTTCCATGAATAAATGCAACAAATACACTCTTTTCATGGTTTTCAAAAGAAAACTTTACACCATAGCACTTGCTGAGCTTTTTAAAAGGACATTTTAACTCTTGCATTTCTTCTGAGCAGGATTTGTTTATTTTCTTGTTTTCTGTTTTCTCACATTAGGTTTGGAGTTCTCCCTCATCTTTAGTGCACAAAAGATTTGTTATTAAAGGACAGAACATGTGGTTGTGGAAACATGTGTTTTATCTGTGTGTGGATCTGTGGAGGTTTTGGCCTGTTCCAGATAGACTTGTAGATTAATGATTTGTGTTGTTTATGGGAGGATAAAATTTAAGAAAAAAATGTAAAATGTTATCTTCTCATGCTGGATTTAATTGCACCAATCAAATGTGTCAGGAATTCAGAACTCAAAGCAGAGTCCACCTGTTGCTAGGCAATTTGCTTAACATCAGTAAGACCAGATGAACTAAATGTCCACATACCCAAAAAATACTTGTTCAAAAAACACACACAAAGGAATACTTCTGTTCCATAGCAACAAACAATGTATTTCACACAGATGAGGTAACACTCCTAACCTAATATCAGTGATAATTCAGTATACTGATCCAGTTCTTCTTTGGAATTCAGGGAATACTTTTGATACTGACCTTTCACGAAATTCACTCCTTTCACTCTTCTCTTACTACATGTTTGCTGCCCAATATGATAGTTTCTTCTTACACATATTGTGAGAAATGAGAATGTTCCAAATTTGTCAGCAAAACCCAACTTTCCAATCAAGAACTTCATCAGGCCAAGCAGTGTGAACTTGAAACATGCTTTCATGCCGCGAAAGGCCACGGTCAAAAACAAAACGATGGAGGAAAAAGCATGGGGACAAGGTGACAAGTCCATCAATCATCCTAACCCAGGGAAAAAAACTGGGCTGTGAGCTGGCAATCAATAATGTTCACAATTAGTCTCCGCGAGCAAGGGGATTCAGGCTGAGCGCAGCTGGACTGAAGCACTGTGTGGCCTGAACCATGCTAGCCACATGTTCCGACATTAGCCAGCAACCTCACAGGACACCGTGACATTTCCATGGGCTCAGGTTTTGTGTGTGTGTGTGGCAATCTGTGTAGCACTCACCTTGACTTACTGACCTGTAACAACATCTGAAAGCAAGGGAGTTCCTCCCTCCAGAGGAGACTGATGGATCCATATCAAGTGGGGGAAAATAGATGCCTGTCATCAGTCATCAGGATGGCAGTAAGTTAATGACAGGCAAAGTGACTGTGTCAGATACAGCAGAGTGCAGGCTGGGCTGCATACATCACTGCTGCTTGGCTGTGTTGTGTTCTAAATGCAGCTTGCTTTGCATCCTGATTGACTTCTGCCACAAATACTCCTCACCAAGATCAGCAGGCAAGCGGAAACGAGGAATTTATGAAGCATACACTGAAGTCATATTAAAAAAAATAATGAGAAAATATTTTAGAATTATTGTATACTGATCATTGCAATGAATGAATGAGAGAGACCATTCTAACATTTGTGAATACACCACAGCATGAAATTCTTCCTCTGCATTTCACCCATTCACCAAGTGAAGTAGCAGGTAGCCAGCACCCAGGGAGCAGTGTGTGGGGACAGTATCTTGCTCAGAGGTGCTTAGCAGTCTTAGGAATCGAACCCATAACTTCCTGATTGCAGTGCGAACACCCTTACCACTAGGCTACCAATTTACTGTAATTGTTAACTCTTGTACAACTAGGAGAGGCAACAAAATGAATCACCTTCCAAAAGAAGTCTACAGTTAAATTTTTACTGAACCATAGTTTGATTTACCATTCAATTATTGAATAATGAAGTAACTGATAATAATCAGCACTTGGGCATCCTTTACTTCGTTTGATTGGACATGTCCATGCAAACTATACTTTAAAAAGAAGTATAAACGGTAAAACAGCCTTTTCCTAGTGTAACTATATTTATGTACTTTATAAACAAAAATGTACAGAAAAAAAAGAACCAAGCATTCGTAGCACAGTTCCATTCCCTTTGTTGACACTTAATCATAAGTGACCTGTATCTACCTCAGACAAGTACATTCTACAATACATTAATCTATACAGTTAACTTAGCCTACAGCTGTGTTAAGGGTGAGTCTATGCTAAGCTATCAGTTCACAAAAATGTGGTCATAAAATCATTTCTAACATCAGTAATGATTACAACAGACCTCACTTTTTATGCCGCTCCAAGCATATAAACACCCCCTCCATATATTATGCTAAACTCTGACACCTCTGTAGAGGGTTTTATCAAAATTTACTCCGTTTTCATATAAATGCGGAACAAAATACTTTAAGAACCAATGTCAGCTCATGTTTAAAGGGACATAAGAACAACTTTCCTGACTGGTTACTGCTGCTCTTGACTGCTCGTTTGCTTGAAGCAGAGCCAGGCTTCATCTTGTCACTTAGGTCGCTTGCTTCTCTGCTGATTTCTGGCTATCTTGTCTCTTTCAATGGCAGCAATGTGCAACCATCTAACATCTCATAACAGTGGAGTTCTAAATAAAGGGTGCTCATTGCCACAGGCAGATAGACAGCAAGTCCTGTCGTTGGGTTAACATAGCTAAAAAAGGCCAAAAAACTCCTTTATTGTTTGTATCTTTAAAGTAAAACGGACATGAACTAGAAGATTGGAATTAGGAGGAGGTGGCATAATTTTGTAAGTTATTCATGAGGTGCTTGTCTCGGCACAGTCTAACTGCAGTAACAGTAGAAGCAGTAACAGTAGTGGTATGAATGAATACAGTATTAAGACATACTGTATTCTAGCAGCAGAGTCATTAAGTATTAAGTATTTACAGTGGCAACTGGGGTGTTTTTTTGTTTTTGGCAGAACAGTTTAGTGTGTGTACCCACATTAGGTTCTATGTGATGTGAACACCAACATTACTTGGTGCTGTAGACATGCTTTATTGAGGAGGTGTTGATGTTCTGTGGAGAATAACTATGGCATGTTTCTCTGAAGTTAACAGCCATCTTTCTTTTTTGTCCACATTCAGAAAAAGATTGTTGTCTCTGTTAGTCATAGCACCTCCTCTCTGTATGACACCGTCTGGTTCTCACTGGTCAAACACACCTCAGACTACATCATCAAAGAACTGATGTGATTTGAACTGTGTATTGTTGTGGTTTTGGTGGTTGTAGCATTGGTTTAGGCTGGACTTCGTCTCAGCTGTGGTTCGTGGGGGCGGGGTTTGGTTTTGGCCGAGAAAGATAGGCAGTCGGCTGTGCACCGGATGGCCATTCTGGACTTTTCCAGAATGCCCCTGGTCATGGCTTCTCAGCGTAAACAGCAAAGGGCTGGAGATGTTGCTATCAATCCTGACTGATTGAGGTATCCCTGTCAGGAAGTGAAGGATCCAGTTGCAGAGGGAGGTGTACATGCCCAGCAGTCTCAGCTCCTAATTCGGATGCTGAGGAACAATGGTGTTGAATGCTGAAGTTAGGTCTATGATTAGCATTCTCACATAAGTGTTCTTTTTGTCCAGAGGGGTAAGGGCCATGTGGCAATAGCCTCATCTGTTGAATTGTCAGGATAACCTGCAAACGATAGAGGGTCCAATGTCGGGGGAGCTCTGTCTGACCATGATTGTTGTAAAGAGGACTCTGCTCAGAGGATGCACAGACCAGCTGGCAGATGTTCTCAAGGACGAGTTAAATATCTCTCTAATAACCACCATCATTTCAACGTGCTTCAAAACCACCACTATCATCACCCCAGGTCAAAGAAGTCATCAGTGCCATGCTTCATGACAATCATCATGGAGTGCTATAGAAGGCTCATCATGAGGCACATAAAATCACAGCACCTGAGCATTGTGGGTTTGGGTGGTATTCCTTGCCATGTTGTTCTGTGCCTCAAATCATGTGTAAAAGTCACTCAGCACAATTAGAAGAGAGGCCTCATCAAGACAGGCAGGCGTAGAATTCCTGATGGCCCAGATGCCCTGCAGCATGTGCCTTGTGTCACAAGTGTCCTGGAAGTGGCCATAGATTTTCTGTCCATATGCATTCGTTGCTGCTCTGATGGACTGGGACAGGTTGGCCCTTCTGTTCTCATTGCAGTGTTACTATGTCATGAGTTCTCAGCAGCGTGTGCCCCTCTACAGTCATCTATGGTTTCTGGTTGGAACATGTGGTGATTGTCTTGGAGGCAACAGTTTCATCAATGCACTTGCTCATGTAGCCAGTCACTAACATTGTGAACTCCTCCATGTTGGTAGAACCAGTGTAACCTAAACATGCCCCAGCCAGTGTCCTGAAGAGCAGAGATGGCTCCTGGGATGCAAGAACAGTCTTGGCATGTTTCACAACCATCTCCAGAATGCCATCACTGAGCCATGTCTCTATGAAAACAAAAAAACAGGAGTCTAAAAGAAAGACCCCCTTTTTCATTTTTTACTTGTGTATTGGAACTATTTTAAAATGCTATTATTTTAACAATACATGTTTTTAACACTCATATGTAAATGCTGTTATGCTGTGGTCCACTGTATTATGTGGGTTACAAAGGCATACAAAAAAATCCTGATGTATTTGCTCAGTGCAACTTATCCAAGTGAAAGATGTGAAAGCAACAGTTTAGATTTTTTTTAGACAATTACTGGGATGAATAAGGTATGAATCACTGTGTCAGTACTTTGTACAACCACCTTTTGCTTTAATTACTGCTTTGAATCTGTTGAGATACTTTACCAACTTTACACATCTAGATTATGCAATATTTGCCCACTCTTCTTTACAGAACTGTTCAAGCTCTGTCAAAGCTCTGTCAAATTTGATCTACCACTGGTGGACTGCAATCCTCACTCTTCATTCAGATTGTATTAGCCTAGTGGGTAAAACACTTGCCTGTGAATCTAATGACCAGATAGTTGCAGGTTCAAACCCTGCCTTTCTACCATTGTTTCCTTGAGCAAGACACTTAACCCTGCAGGGGTACTGTATCTGTAACTAATGATTGTAATTTGCTCTGGATATGGGTGCCTGCCAAATGCTGTAAATGTAAGTCATGTTGGAAGGTGAACCTTCTCATTGACAACTTTTTGGTAGGGGGCAGCAGGTTTTTCTCAAGAATTTGATGATATTATGCCACATTATTTTTCCTCCTATCCTAAGTACCCTAGATCCTGCTGCAGAGAAACACCACCACAACAGGATGCTACTACCACTTTGCTTTTCTGTAGGTATGGTATTCTTTGGATGGTAAACTGTATTGGCTTTCTGCCTAATGTACCAGTTGAGACCAAATAGTTTGACCATAACAATGCTTTGCTGCTCATAGCTGATTACTTGCTTTTAGTTACACTACATAGCACGATGTTGGTGTGCAGTGGAGAAGGCTAGTTAAATCTGATTGTGTTTAAAAGCATTTTCAGGCAGGGGGTGATCCTTTATCCAACTCAGTGATTCTGTTTTTTTCTAAACTGTTGCAATATCTTTCTATTGGATATAAGTTGCATTGAGTAAACACAGAAAAAATGTTTTGTCTGTATGTGTATGTGTGTGTTGCACCACTGCGTGTTTGTCATGCTTCTTCTTCCTTACACGCCATTTGCAATATCCCCTCCGCTGGCCAGCAGCATCAGACGACACCACTGTCTGAGGGCCTGGTCTTCATGTCTAAAGATCCATCCTCTAGGTAAGTCTCTAGTTTATGTTTTGTAGAAGAGTCTTGCAGCGATAGACATGTTCATCAGTTGTACTGATATGCATATGTGCAGAAGGTTTGGTTGACAGTCGAGTACAACTATACTTTTGCATATTATGTAGGATTCTAAAGAGGCCACTACGACTTAGCCCCCTACCCTCTTTGTCAAAGCTGAAACATCTCTTGCTGATGATAGTGGGTAACATCACTGCCTTCCAAAAAGTAATGCAGGGACAACACACCGTACGCCAACAGTAAGAGTCCCTGGGACTACTAACCCTACAGTTGCCTACAACTGAATCTACCACATGGATATTGGTGTTACCCATTACTCGACTCCAGTTGCTATTTTAAAGTTATATATACTACAAAAGCTCTGTAGAGTATTACATGTCAAACTGCATCTAATTTAGCTGTAATGTTAGTTTAAAATCCCGAAGTCCTTAGGCCCTTGTGCTGTCGCACCATATTAGAAACTGTATCATAAAACCACATTAAACCTACATTAAACTGTATAATTAGCTCCAAGATGGTGACACACTAAGTTGCAGCAGCCTCTCTGTGTACAAAACTTGATCAAGTGTAGTTTTCAGTTGACATTCACACCAAACCTTTACTGAAGATATCAACAAGAAACTTACCTCAAGGATGGGCTCCTAGAAATGCCTCCATGACCTCAGTTTGCTGTGAGGACCAGCCCCTCAAACCAAGGAATTTTTGTTTGCCACTGGCTGGGTGAGGGGACAATGCAGGTGGTGTGTGAGGAAGCTGAAGCATGGTAGGCAGGCAGGCAGGGGTCCATGCTAGGCTAAAAACAAATGCTAGCCAGCCAGACATCACATTTATCATGCTCACCAATGTTTGCTTCTCAGACAATAAACTGGACTTTATCTGACTCCAGTGAACTGCCCAGAGCGAGTTAAGAGACTTCAATGTTTTTGTTTTTACATAGACATGACTCAAAAACAGCATTCCAGAGACAGCAACTCAGATTAGCCACATGCTAATGTTCCAGTCTAATCAAAATGTTGCGCGGATCAGAAAAACATTTGGTGGAGGTCTGTATGATTGTTTGTGAATCCTGTGCTCACTGCTGCTGGAGTTTGCGGCCGTTAAATGTTGACCATGGGAATACACCACTATGCTCATCTATACGGTGTGCATCCCACCCAGCATTAATGCTAACACAATACTGGCTGAACTTTATGGAGCCATCAGTGACCCTAATGGCCAGATATTTGAATCGTGCAAATCTCAAATCAGTTTTCCCTAAATTCCATCAGTATGTGGACTTTGCAATGAGGGGACAAACATCCCTGGCACATACTACACTGAGCCCTACACCCAGTCACTTGGACTGCTTGTCATGCTGATCCAAGTTTACAAACCGCTGATCAGACATGCCAAGTCATTTCTGAAGCAAACAAATCTGAGCACACTAACTGGGACATGTTTGGGGAGGCTGCTGCCTTACTCTACCAACCTAGAAGAGTACACAATATTGGTGACTGGCTGCACTACCAGGTGCATAGATAGCATTACTGTCTCCAGGACCATTACCACTCGCCCCAACCAGAAGCCATGGATTGCAAAGCTGAGATTGGTATGCCTGAACACCTCCCTCTGCAACTGGATCCTCAACTTCCTGACTGAGAGACCTCAGTTAGTCAGGATTGGGAGCAACATTTCTACTACTGCCACACTGAGCACACAGCTGACAGCAATCCATAGCTCAAATAATATAATCAAGTTTGCTGATAACATGACCGTGGTGGGTTTGAGAGTATTCTCTGTATGGGAATTGTTCTGTTTTGGATCACAAGGCCCTAAAGAAGTGAAGAGAGCTGAGAAGATCATAAGGGTCTTTCTCCCCTCTGTCATGGACATTTACATCACATGCTGCGTTTGCAAAGCCACTAGCACTGAAGATGCTCCCACGCATCACTCACACATCCTCTTCTCCCATTTGCTGTCTTGAAAAGGGTTCCATAACATATAGGGCTACACCACCAGAACTGGAAACAGCTTCTTCCTTCAGGCCATCAGACTCCTCAGTCAGAAAAGAATCCTAAATTGTACTCACAAACACATCCCTGAACTGAACTTCTTCCTCTCCTAACACATACTGAACTGCTCTGTGTTAAATAGACAACTTACACCCCAACCGCCACAGTAAATACCGCTCTGTTTAATACACATTACACATTCTCTGTCCTGCTGCTACTATTATTTGCAAAATTATTATTCATTGCTGTTGACCTCTATTCTGCATTTTTGCATGCCTCATGACTCCACTGCTAGAACACAGCAATATTGAATTCATTCAAATGTTGACTGTACTAAATATTGTCTTGTCCTGCTGCACTATGCTCTCCTGCTCACTTTGCATTCTGTATTTTGTCCTATCTGTACTCATGTAGTTCTGTTTTTATTCCTGTGTTGTGCCATGGTCCTTGACTTGACTTGAAGTCATTATAGGTGTTAAACCATTTTATAGACATTGGTTTCCACAAATACAGATTTTATTTCTCTGTAACCTAGCACAATACTTCACAGACATTCCACAGTCAATAATGTAATTAGAAATCTCAGCACTGTACAAGAATGCTAAACAAATTCAAAACTATTTCTAATTTACAATGAGAGAATAGCAATCAATCTTATAAGGTAAGACAAATCAAGGGTTTTCTGCTAAAGCTGAGAATGCTATGCCAAGGTACAGAACGTATTTCATAGTGCAAGTTTTCATGTTCTCTATGATCTCTCAGAATGCCACACCATACACTGAATATTACTCACTTCTATTGCTTTTCTCCTAGCAGCTTAGCAAGCAAGAAATTACAGATTTAAATCACAGGCATCTGTGAAGGTCAGGAGAAGCTGTTGAAGTACCATGCATACATATATGCTCACGCTCATACACAAACCTTTGTAGGTGTAAGGAAACTGATCATGACCCAAAATGCATTTTTATGCCAACAGACGCACTGAACTGTGAACTCACAGATGAAATAAGAACTTTAAACTGAGAGGCTTAAGAAGGGTTCTTAACAAGAACTAGGTAGATTAGCTTGCTAACAGGCTAAAAGACCAAATGACTCATCGGTTAAAATCAAAGGCCTTGATTTTAAGTATTTATTGTAAAAAAGAAAATAACTTGAATGCATTAGTCAACTCAAGTTAAGTTGAGCTTAATTGTCATCCCGACCGTATACATATAGTACACAGTGAGACGAAATATCGTTCTCATGAGCCGTAGGTGCAACATACAACATGACAAACTCACAACACAGACAAACATGAGGGTAAAAAAGGGTGACAGACTCAAAAGTAAACCTATATATTTATAAATATATCTTTGAATGGGGTGGCACGGTGGCGCAGGAGTTACTGCTGTTGCTGCATAGCAAGAAGGTGCTGGGTTGGACTCCTGGGTTCGGTGCAGGGTCTTTCTGTGTGGAGTTTGCATGTTCTTCCCATGACTGCGTGGGTTTCCTCAGGGAGCTTCGGTTTCCGCCCACCACCAAAAAACATGCATGCCTTTGGGATAGGTCAATTGAGCACACTAAATTGCCCCTAGGTATGAATGTGAGCGTGAATGGTTGTTTGTCTCTGTATGTGGCCCTGTGATGTGCTGGCGACTGTCCAGGGTGTACCCCACCTTCATCCATTGCAACTGGGATAGGCTCCAGCCCCCAAGCCCTCCCCGACCCCAAGTGTGGGACAAAGGCGTAGAAAATGGTTGGATGGATATATTTGAATGTGCTATACCTTAAAAAAATATAATATTAAAAAATTATAAAAGTACTACGGGGGGATATAGTGGGGAGACGACAACAACAAAACAGCATTGTATACAGATTTATAATGTAGATACAATATGTATATAGTACATACATACACATACCTACATACCCATATGTAAACGCATACATATACACACACGTGCACACGTATGTATGTATACACACATACATGTATGCATATAAACATGTACACCTACACATGCATATTTATGCTACTATATTATACCAAATTTACAGTAATTAAGAATGTATAATTATA
>JBBJLS010000023.1:2909993-2929794 GCA_037577275.1 Bryconaethiops microstoma
CGTGACCTTTCTGTACTGTTACACCCCTAGTGTGTGTGTGTGTGTGTGTGTGTGTGTGTGTGTGTGTGTGTGTGTGTGTGTGTGTGTCTGTGTCTCTGGAGGCCTCCTCTGTGGGAACTCACTGGCATCGTTCAGTGCAGCAGATCAAAATGCTCCAATTGCAGCAATTTCGTTGTTTAACTTTTTGGTTTGCATGTTTGTAACAGCTGTGGTCATTTCAAGCACACCACAATTATCTGCATTTTCCTTGTTTATGGTTCAGATAAGTTTCTAATCAAGATTACACAGAAGGAATGTAGATGTTTATAGTCTGCTGTGAGACCGCGCCTTCATGTCATGGGCAAGAAGACTGCTTCAGTATGTTAGTATTTCAATGTTCAAATGGTGTTTTCTGATGGATTTTAAATTCATAAACACGCATCACTGGGGTTTATCATTAACCAGTATCGATTTCCTACCCAGAATGTGTAACCACAGGGTTTGTAGCGTTTGAGAGATTTCACTCTGCTGACGAGCCGTTTCTCTCTTTTTGTGATCCTGTGTAGCTCTGGATAGTAAGCCAGGATGGGCCTCAAGAGCAAGCAGTATTAATGTGTGTTTGTTAATGTGGCTGGTGAGTTGCAGGGCAGACTGCAGAGGAGAAAGTGTCAGAAATAATTCATTAATTTGGGTATTTTTAATGCTTTTTAGTAATTGAAATATAGCTCAATACTAATGAGAGAGCAGAGAACCATCTCACCACTAGCTGAGCAGCAGCTGCAGACCCACCAGGAATATATACATTGTGACATCCCCAGTCAGTGGCCGCTAGAGGCCACTGTGATTTAAGTTGAGGGACTTTTATGTTGAAGGACTGGGGTTATTAACTCATGATGAGCGCAGCAGGTGTCTTGTGTTTTAGTTAAGTTATCTGTGTTTGGCTTAGTATTTGTCACACGCACCGGGTCACATGACGCCGGAAGTGACGTCACGAAGGGGGTATAAATACAGGAAGAAATGGTAGGTCAGCACACAGACATTTGAGACCCTTCTCGAATCGTGTCAACTCAACTCCCTGTTGGTATCGTGAGTACTCTGGGGTTTCCTAACCCTCTCTCTCTTTACCCTCTCTGTGTGCGTGTGAGAACGAGAGTTCCTTTGGTGGGAACCCTTACTCCTCTGGAGCGTTCTCATAGTAAAGCGCGTGAGTACCAGCTCTCTCGTGTATATCTGCGATTGGGCCCATCCCTCACGCTACACCTGGTCTCCTCAGTAGCGCGTCATTCCTGTCGTGACAGCCAGCTGGACTGCACATGACTTTAGTGTCCATCCAGACATTCCATCCAAACCAGCAGTTTACTAGCACTGATCTTCTGAAGGTTGGATCTCACCTGATGTCTCTGTAAGAGCAGATTGCATGCTGGTAGGGAGCAAATGCTTTAGTGTCAAAGTGAGCAGAAATCTGCTTCAGGATTGTGGGAAAGCCTGTACAATTGGTGCTAAGGAGATTGTTGGTCTTATAATCCATCAGCATTTTGATTCCCTCCCACATACTCTGGTGGTTGTTATCTACAATGCACTGGTTGTATTTGCACCTCTCTGATGGGTCTCTTGAGGTTCCCTTATGCCGCTTTGTAGGCTGGTGCATCCCTTAACCTGAAAGCCATGACTCATTCTCTCAGAGAAGCCTGCACATGGTTGTTCATCCATGGCTTTTGGTTGCAAAATACTTTTAATGTGTGTTTTTCCAGTCAAAAAATGTAACCCAGGACTGCTGCTGTATGTTCTTCTATGTCTGCTCCCTGTGTAAATTCCCAGTCTGTGGTGTCAAAATAGTCCTGCGGCATTAAAGTGGCTTCCTCAGTTCCTCGGTCCATGCCCAAACAGTTTTGGTGGCTGGTCTAATCCTGCAGATTGGTGTCTTGTAAGAGGTAATCAGGGGCAGATGGTTTGCCCTAAATGCTTGTGGTATATCTATGTAGACCTAGTCCAGAATGTTGCCTTCCCTCATTAGAAAGCCAGCTTTTTTATGAAATTCAGTAGGAACAGAACACTGGAGAAGTAGGGAGCAGGGAGTAGGGAGCAGTGCGAGAGAGTATGAGTGGAGCGAGACGGTCAAAAAGACATGCAGTGGATGTGAATGGTAGGAAAGCAAAAGTAGAATGGAGATTAAAGAACTTACACAGCAAGACTCCAGAATAGTGAAGAGTGTTGCTACTGAGTGGATGCAGGAGCAAGAAAATGAAAGGGCGATGATGGTGAGGAGGGAACAAGGAGGCAAAGAGGTAATATCAAGAAGTCTGGAAATTAAAAGTCATGACAGATTGAAAGGTGAATGGAACTTAAATTGCGAGCTAATTAGTGAGAACAGGTGAGAAAACGTTTTTGGAAGAAAATGAACAGGGAGGAAGGACTACCTCCCTCTGGCAGTAGTGGTAGCCTGAGGTATGGTTACTGAGACATGACATGTTCTGGGTGACTTCGGCAGCTGTAGTATTAAAAGCGTAATCTTTGAATCAATACCTCATAAAAAGTAGCTTGGAATGCTCATATGAGTGTTTTACTAGTTTCCCTGCTGTTGGAAACAAAAGGAGACAAATACATTAAAAAAGCTGAAGAGAGCTGAGGTGATGTGACTACACGCACTGCTTATCTCAGTGTAATCCAGTATGTTACAAATATAAAAATCTTATCTAGTGGAGGGTTCCCTTATAAAGTTGGACCAGACCCTTTATTGTATTATTCAGTTACTCCATATAGTTTTGTTTTCCTGCAACTACTGTGAAGTTCCTAATGTTTTGCATGTACGACATGTCCTTAGAGTGCTGAGGTTCAAGGACATTTTCCAGCAGATATTCTGGTGCCCGCCTGTCATAAGGGGAGGCCTCTCATACATAATCTTTTACAAAAGAATCACTTTCATAGAATATATGATGTGCAGATAGGTGGAGAGAGACATGCAGAGATATGAGAACGAATGCGGTGGTTAAATGCAAAAGAATTTAACCATCATTTTCCTCTTATATTCAATAAACCATGCACAGTTGAATGGAATGTGAAATTACCCACTATCAATGTGAGGACCCCATGGAAAAAAGTCATTTTGGGAGCTCTCAATTGGATTGTTCCACCATCCATTTTAAGCTTAGTTAAATAGCTATTATGAATTGTGTGATATCCACTGACCATGACTTCAATTGTATTAAATACCCTAGGAGATTGGAGGCGGTCATTTGGAGCAGGCCATCTGGAAAAAAGCCATGTACTGGTAGAAAATGATTAATTTTGCAGGGACAGAAGGCGTATCACGTGACCGTGGGGCTGTAACTAAAAACAGTTACTTTCAATTAGCATTTCTTACATTGTTTAAATGCAGTGTATCAAATTTTACACAACTGAAACGAACTTATCTCACAATCCTTGTAAAGATAGCCTATATTTCTTTGTGTATATGTGTGCATGTACACATTTCAGAAAATAAACTCATTTTAAAAACAGAAGTTGCTTCTAAATCCAACCTAATCTTATGTCAGTACATGATAGAAATTGCAGCAGTGAAAAATATACACTATATGTCCTAAAGCAGACAACTGCTCATTTATTTATTTTTCTGAAATCAAGAGTATGAATTGAAGCAATGTGTCACAAGATGCCATGCATTGTTTTGCAATGAATAAGGGTGGTCTTAGGGTGGCATTTATTAGTGAAAAATTTGTTTATAACAAATTATTTTTTTTTTATTTTGCATTTGATCATATTTTATATTGAATGCTAGTTGTGTAGTATCTGTATCAGGAATTGGTCTGGAGGACACAGCACTAAGATAAGGCTTCCCCGAGGCATTCACAGTAGACGGTGATAGTCTGCTCTCTCTGTGTCTCCCACGGTCTTACAGACCAACCTTACTGGCCATCATTTCGAGTGAGCCAAATAGTATCTAGAGCGACTTGGACAGCTGCAAAGCACGCCCCTCAAGCCCTAGTCCTACTGGGAATTGATAGACTTCTGTGATTTGGAACCTGCACCAGTGCTGTTAAGGACTTGTTTCGTTTGGAGCTCAGCTAGCAGTAGCCTGATTTTGTGCTGCATGTCTTCTCCCTGCCTCGAGGCGCCAGCAGATGGAGAAGGCCTGGTCCCAGGCCCTCTGGTCATTCTTGAGGAGGGCAGATAAGAACAAGGACATAAGGGAACCCCCAACAATGCTTGATCACATTCATACCTAAAATCCCATATGGGGCCAGCAGGTACTGGTCCTTCACAATCACCACTAAAAACAGTGACCTGCAAGCCGGTATCCAGGATACATGGGACTGGTCTCATCCCTGCCAGCACCTCCAGCACAGGGCCAGCGCCTCCTTCATCACTGCTGATGATGCTTCTTCCCTGTCTACTGGCTATATCCCCAACTGCTAACCATGGTCTTCAGCTCACTTGGACAATGCCAAGCCATATGCCAGGGCTCCCCGCACCGGGGCACTTATGCCGCAGGGGGATTGGTGTGCCAACTCTTCTCGAGCTTGCCACAGGTCTGTCACCGCCAGGTCACCAGCACCCCACAACTGTTCTCTCATTTCTCACTGCAGTTCCTCCTGCAGCACATCGGAGCATCCCTCGGTGGTTCCTTCATCTCCACCTACAGTGACACAAAAAAAATTTTAATGAATGACCTAACCTCTAAAACAGAGGAGAGAAAAACACAAAAAGGGTGTGGCAGTTGCCTTCGGGCTTTGGTGTCATCACCTGGAGGACTCGAATTCTCGGAACCTTAGTACACTTACTGCTCCTGTTGAGTACGCTGTATGTTGTCCTGTAAATTATTGTAATGTTGCTCTCGTGTTTGTATTCTCTCTTGCAGTCCTGTCCTGCCCACATTTGCATAATCTTGTGGTGTTGTTTTTGTGTTGCACCATGGTCCTGGAAGAATGTTTAATTTAACTATGTACTGTGTAAATGGCTGAAATGTTAATAAACACCTTCTTATCTTGACTAATACCGTAATCATTTGTGTGCCTGACCACATGGAAATGGCTGTTCCTTTTTGCTGCATGAAAACATCTCATACATTTTGTTGCGTAAATTTACTTGGTCTTATCTCTTGCCAGAGTACTTACAGCTCATTTGTCACCTGTCGAAGTTTTAATTCAGCTTGTAGCAGTATCCCCCTCCGTCCCTGTTTCCATAGTTACTGATTACAGTGCAGTGAATTGTTGGCAAAATGATTATCATTAAATATCTCTTTTTATTTTGACATTTCAAAGGGGTATGTATAAATAATGGCCTAGTCCTCAGTCAAAGGGCAGAATGGTTGAAAAGCAAAGGCATGTTGTGGAGACAAAAATAAATGCTCTTCTGTAAGATAAAAACAGTGGACCCTATCAATCTACCATCATGAACATAGACAGACAGATACATTTTAGAATTCACTAATGTTCCATAAAGAGGGGAGCAGTCACTACAGACTGGAAATATTCCCAACAGTTAGAGACAATACTGTAAAGTCTTAAGGCACAAATTTTAATGAAAACATACATACATAACTCTAGTGACAATATACTAGTGCTGTCACTATTTGTGATTAAGTTATCTACCAGTTGCTTTTTAAGATGGAATAAATGTGTTTCTGTGATACATAGTAGGGGCAGCTGGTGGCCTGCTGGTTAGGGAGCTGCTCCTCAGGCCCTGTGTTCCGGTTGCTTCATAGTGTCAACAGCACAAACAATTTTGTGCTGTTCAAACTATGTGGTCTGGTGTTTTTATGTATGACAAATGGTCACTTTACACTTACTTAAACTTACAGTGGTGATGAAAGGAAACTGATATCTATAAGGAAATATAGTAATTTTATGTAAATTTCAAAATTACCAGGGTACCTACAGTCATGTAAAAATATTAGGACACTCTATGAAAGCCTGTGTGATTTTGTAACATTCTTGGACACATGGATATTTAATCTCAATTGTAACAATACTGGGAGATTCAAGTAATATAAGTAAACTATTAAAACTGGGGAAAAGACTTTTCAAAATCTTCTGTAAAATATAATTCCACATTTATTCCCACTTAAAATGGCTAAAATCACATACAGGTATATCACATCAGGTGCACATGATTAGAACATTGTTATTCAGCATTCTGAAGAAGACACGCCCTATTTAAACTTCAGATATTTAGTTTGGTATGCTCTGGACTGTCGAAAGAGCTGTCTGGCCTTCAGAAAGAAGATTGTAGCAGCGGATGAATCTGGTAAGGGCTTTTAAAAGATCTCAAATGAATTTGAAATAAGATAAGATAAGATAAGGCTTTATTAGTCTGTTGTTTTATAATTTCTGTTGTTACAGCAGAAAGTGGACTGTGCAAAACTTAAGAGCAGCAAAAAACAATAGAATAAAGCTATACAACACAACGGTATAGAGTAAGACAGTATACTATACAAATAATACAGTTATAGACATGTGTGTAGCACGTATATATATATAATAGTATATGTAAGTATATGTATGCCTGTACACATTGAATAGCAGAAGGTATTGACAAAAACAGTAAGCAACATATCTTACCCCTAAAATTGATTGCACATGTTTGCACACAAGAGAACATATATTGCACACCAGAGAAAACCTCCACTTATTGGTCCGTGGTGTTTTTATGTGTGAGGTTGTGTGTGTGAAGTGACAGGCATTGGCAGGCATTGAAGTTACAGTAATAATAATAATAATGCACATTATAACAGTTGCACATTATAATTTGCACATCTATATATTGCACATTCCACCCCAAAGATTGTACATGGGGTGGTGGTGGCCTAGTGGTAGGATACTTGCCTCTGGACGAAGAGGTCATGGGTTCAAATCCTACCTTCAGCACCACCGCTGGGTTCCTGGGTTTCCCCTTAACCCCAAGTTGCTCCAGGGAGACTGTCCCCTTTAGTTAGGGAATGGAAGTCGCTTTCGATACAAGCGTCTGCTAAATGCCCTAAATGTACATGTTGCCTCAGAAAATTGCACTCAGAGAAATTGTGCACATAAAATAAGACAAACTACCATGGATGTGTGTGTTCATTAGTTTATGTGTGTGTGGTCAACTGCAATGTCTTGTTTTAGAGTGACAGGGGTTGGAAGGAAAGACTGTAGAATCTCTCCTTCCCACATTGTAGGTGCAGCAGCCTGCCACTGAAGGAGCTGCTCAGTGCTTTCAGAGTCTCCTGCATGGGGTGGGAGATGTTATCCAACAGGGATGACAGCTTGGCCACCATTCTCCTGTCACTCACAACCTCCACTGGGTTTAGAGGGCATCCTAGAACAGAGCTGGTCCTCCAGATCAGCCTGATCAGTTTCTTTCTGTCCCCAGCAGAGATGCTGCTGCCCCAGCAGACCACACTGTAAAAGATAGCTGATGCCACCACAGAGTCATAAAAGGTCCTCAGGAGCTGCCCCTGCACTCTAAAAGACTTGAACCTCTGCAGCAGATACAGCCTGCTCTCCCCTTTTTTGTAGAGTGCATTTGTGTTATGAGGTTTATTGTTCAGGTGAAACACCAAGGTACCTGTAGCTCTATACAGTCTTAATGTCCATACCCTGGATGTTTAGTGGTTGTTGTGCAGGATGTATGTGCCTGCGGAAGTCTACCACCAGCTCCTTGGTTTTTCCAGTGTTGATGTGGAGGTAGTTCTGCTGGCACGAGTCCACAAAGTCCAGGGTCAGTTCTCTATACTCCTTGTCAGTGATGAGACCGACTATTGTAGAGTCATCAGAGAACTTCTGCAGGAAGCAGTTAGTGGAGTTGTGAGAGAAGTCTGCAGTGTAGATGGTGAAGAGGAACAGTGCCAGAACTGTTCCCTGCGGGGCCCAAGTACTGCAAACGACCCTGTCCGACACACAGCCCTGAGTTCTCACATAGTGTGGTTGATTCAGTATCCATGTTGGGAGGTGATGATTCACTCCTGTGTACTCCAGCTTGTCCCTCAGAATTGTGGGAAGGATTGTGTTGATGTCACTGGAGGAATCAAAGGTTAAAAATATGCTCCATCATCCCACACAGTTGATCTGCACAGGACTTGACAACCCTTGAGCTGATGCCATCTGGACCCACTGCCTTTTTGGCTTTCACCCCTCTCAATTCCTTCTTAATCTGGATGGATGAAAGAGACAGACTGAAGCCGTGAGCTGGATGTGTGCTGCATGATGTGGTTGGGTGGAGGAGCAGTGAGCAGAGAGTGTGGAAGAGGTGTGAAGTGTAGGGGAGGTGTGAAGTGTCTGAGGTGTCTGAGGTGGGATATCTGTGGGAGGCTGCATCAAGGAGGGCAGTATGGGGCAAGCAAGGTATAGTCCTGGTGGGTATTGTGCTATCCACACAGAAATTAATGTAGTCCATAATGCAGGTCACAAGGCTACCGACATCCTCCCCATGGTCATCACAAAGCACTTCCCACAGAGTGGGAAACAGTTCTTCAGAGCCAACTCAAAACAGTTCTTCACTCTCCTCTGACCATCTCTGCACTGTGCGGGTGACTGCTGGTTCCCTATGCACTAAGGGCTCATACACAGGGACAGTGTGCACTAGGTTGTGATCTGATCTCCCAGGGGAGGGAGAGGTGATGAACTGTATGCCTCTTTGGTGTTAGCATACAGTAAGTTCAGTGTTTTATTGTCTCTGGTGGGGCATGTCACATACTGTGTAAAAGTGGGCAGTGTGGAATCCAGTGATGCATGGTTATAGTCCCCCATATTAAAAACAGGGCTTGTGGATATCGTGTTTGCAGTCTGCTGTCTACAGAGTGGAGAGATTCACAGGGGACATACGCTGTTATCGTGATAAAATGCGAGAATTCCCCAGGGAGGTAGCATGGACGCATGCTAATGGCTAACACCTCAATGTCTCTACTGCAAAGTTGTTCTTTCACAGTGATGTGCCCAGGGTTACACCATCTGTTGTTCACAAACACTGCCAGTCACCCTCCTTTCCTCTTGCCGCACTCCCTTGTCCTGTCCACCTGCACCAACTGGAATCCGAGCAGCACCATGCTCATGTCCAGAGTTAACTTTGTTAGCCAGGTCTCCATTAGCATCATGATGCTACAGTAAAAATACCACACAAAAATGGCAGTAATGCATGGTGTTAGTTTTGTAGTTCCTGAGATTAAATTAAACAGTTATGCTTGTGGGGGTGCTGGAAGAGAAATCAGCAATATCATTGTCTGGAAAATAGTCTACAAGTGGAGAACTTTCAAAACAACTGCTAACATGCCAGGTCCAAGTAAGTTCACCCCAAGAGCAGATCACAAGATGCTAAAATAAGTCCCCAAATCCCTAAAATGTAATCACTGGACCTACAGCAGACTCTTGCTATTGTTGAGGTGAAAGTGCATGCCTCTACAATCAGAAAAAGACTGCACAAGTTTAACTTGCATGGAAGATGCGCAAGAAGTAAACTCATACCTACTATGAAGCACGGAGGTGGAAGTGTCATGGTTTGAGGATGCTGTGCTGCAGCAGGACCTGGCCAGCTCATGATCACAAAATCCATCATGAATTCTACTGTGTATCAGAGAGTACTTAAGCAACATGTGATACTTTCAAATGTAGTGAGAATTCAAAAGTAATGTATCACTCACTTTTATTTGTAAAGCACTGCTACGCAGTAAAATTTAAGGAGTTAAAAACATGGTGTTAATTATTTTTAACACTGTTAGTGTTACTGCAATTAAACCCGTAGTTAATTTTTTCTCGTAGGGTTTAGTTATAAATTTTTCCTTAAATCTCCACCCACAGTCTCCAGTTGAAGTTTCAAATCTGATACGCAATTTTATTTCAACTGTGGTGCTCAGTCCTGCATGGAACGTTGTGGTCTATCAGGTAAGCAAACTTTTTTTAAATGTTCATTTTTAATTTCATTTGACCTTTATGCATTGTCTCTTTATCTTTCTGCAGTATACTCATTTGCGACCGTTTTTTTAAAAAAGTAGTCGTGTTTTTATATGTTGTACGGTCTATGCATTGGCAACTGGTTTGGATAAAGCGTAGCGATGTTTTTACGTTATACAGTTTATCCATAATGCCTATAATAGTTTGCCAGTCGGTGTAGGATGGGAATCTAGATAGTATGAATGCTAAGCTCTCTAATGTTATCTGTTGAATAGTGGTAGTGTTCAGAAATTCCCCCAAAGTTTTGAGATCGTGTTCAGATTTCTTGCTCAAATGGACCAAGGCTTCAGTGTGACCGTTTTCATACATGCATCTAAAAAATCGAAGGCAGTTATATTTTTCTGGAGCGTCTTAACATTTCACACTTTTATCAAGTTAAGGGCTTTGGGGAAGCATTCATGTACTGTCTCCACCGCGTGTTCATCTCTTTATGGATATATACACATGATGCACAAAAGAGTGACTGGTCGGCTGGAAAGCAGGTTCGGCTTCCAACAGTGTGCACATTTGCAGTGAAGAGAGGAGGACCTGATGCCTCAATTTAGGCCATGTGCACAAGTACAGGGGTATTTCTGAAAACAGAGATTTTCCGTTTTCGTTTTTTTTTTTAAAATTGCATCCACAGGAGCACGTTTTCAAAAATATCTCCGTCCACACGCGATAGCAAAAAGCTCTGACAAAAGCATGCCAAGGCAGCAGGTGGCAATATAACCTTAAACCATATAGCACTGGAGACCAATCATAAGCCTTGGATGGGGGAAGTCATTACCAGAGACAGTGGGCAGTGTTCCATTGTCGAAAAATGCTACCTTTAAGGATATACAGTTCACAACACTAATGATGAGAAATAGGCAAATAATATGCATACTCAGAGAAAAATGTTTTATTTGAATGAGAAAGGCCTAGATAGATAGATCTTTAGTGGTGCACAGAGCAAGTTTATACAGTCAGGTTCTAACACTGAAAAATGCTACCGTGAAGCAGAACACAGGCTACTTCAAACTGTGCCATGCTTCCAGCTTGTGGTGATTCTGGACAGTGTTGATGTTTTCTAGCTTCAGATAGCATTCTGCAAACTGCAGCAATGGGCATTTTAGAATCAGAAAACTTTATTGATCCTAGAGGAAATTGCTTACGTAATGACGGTTAAGACACAGACCCCAGAGTACCAACATACACTCACATTAAAAGAGCTTTTAAGATATTAATCACCATAAACCAGTGACTCAAAAGTAAGATAAATTAGTGTCCACCGCAAGATAGCATAGACAAACCAGCTTCCCTAATGCTAGGGAGCTCAGAATCCCAAGACTGTGCAGAAGGGCACGGTAGCATGTTTCGGCAGAACACTGGACCCACGAAGTCACATGGTGCGATTAATCAGCGTTATTTTTTACACATTTTTTCTGTGATTAATTGATTAAAATTAATGTGTTATTTTGACATCCCTAGTATAAACATGCCACAACTTATAACAAGGTTGAGAGCAGTAGGACTCTGTAAACATCTACATTGTAGATGAAAACCTAATGTAAACACGGCTCCGTTTCTTTTAATATGAGTGTATGTCGCTACTCTGGGGTCTGTGTCTTAGCTGTCATTACATAAACAATTTCCTCTACAATCAGTAAAGTTTCTGATTCTAAAATGCCCTTTTCTGCAGTTTGCAGAATGCTATCTGAAGTTTGGAGTATGCTATCATCAGCACTGGCTAGAAATCACCACAAGCTGTTAACATGGCATGTGTCCTGCTTCATGGTAGCATTTCTCAGTGTCAGAAGCTGGCTATAAACTGGCTCTATGCACCTCTAAAGATCTATTTAGTTATCTAGGCTCTTCTCATTTAAATAAAACATATTTTTCTCCAATTATACATAATTATTTGCCTATTTCTCATCATTAGTGTTATGAACTATAAACTTAAAGGTGGCTTCTTCCGACAAGGCAACACTGCCCACTGTCTCTGGTAATGACGTCCCCCCCCTCCTCCAAGGCTTCTGATTGTTCACCAATGCTATATGGTTTAAGGTTATGTCGTCACCTGCTGCCTTGGCATGGTTTTGTTAGCGTTTTTTGTGATTTCGTGTGGATGGAGATATTTTTGAAAATGAGCTCGTTGTTTTAAAAAAAAAAAAACAAAAACGGAAAATCTGCATTTTCAGAAATACGTGTGAACATGGCCCGAGGCGCTACCGTCATTTTTTACTTTCTTTGTGCAGGCTTTGATAGGGCCACGTGCATGTAATTGCTTAGCTGATTCTTTTTGGACTTTGTAAAACTGCACTTTTTCTGACCCCTTTATTATTTTACATTAACTATTTTATAACGAATTACTAAAAAACATTTTAGGATATACAGCGTAAGTTGTTATTTGGGAAACTAATGTATGCTAGTTTTATTCACATATGAGTTTTCAGTGTGATAAACACATGGACCTTCCGCCATTTTGTGAGATTTTGCCAGCTGCCACACCAGTTTGGATTATTGTACTACAGTGAAAAGAACTATTGCCTCTTTTGTACTGGTTATGTTCTAATGCTTAACCATTAAAACCATTAACCCTATTGGAGTGACCTGAAGAACATGCATTAATTTATTATCATTTCCCCCTCAGAATGCTAGTTAAAGTGAAGTACAAAGATACTAAGAAGTACATCAAGTTCAGTGGATCCATCAGTGACTTTCTTCAAAAAAGTAAACATGCTCATAGAATTCTGCAATTGATAGGCTGTTAAGCTTTAAATTGGTATTTGTTTTTCCAGTTAATCAGTTAATTAATGTTCTGTGTCTGCCTACTTCTTTAAAAATTGTAAGTAACTTTGTTTCAGTTGTTAAGAAATTTTGCCTCCCCACGTCTAACTTGAAAATATATGATGATTTGGGAACTGAGATAAATGAGGATGTGTTTCCTGATTTAATTCAGATACCAAATCTGGGAGTTCTCACAGTTGGTTTAGCTGGTGAGACTGAAGGTCATGGTATTCATAACATTTTGCAATTTATTTATTGGTTTGTTTCTGTACAAATTGTAGACAACAGCATCTCATCAGCTGATAATTTTATTTTAAAATTGAATGGTGTTGAGAATAAAGCTAATAAGTCCATGTGAGAAATTAGGTTCTTTTTTCGTTGTTAATAGATCAAGTATGTTGTGGTGCAGGCCCATCTAGTGCCCATCTCAGTTTGAAGAGCAGTCCAAGCTCTGCAGCAAGCTCAGGTTCAAGTGATGATGCTGTGATTATATGTAGTACTCCATCACACAAAAGGCAAAGTGAGAGCAACGAAGCTGCCCAGGTAATTGTTTTTATAGAATGTTGTTACTATTAATAAAATTGTAATTTCCATGTTATTGGATTAGAGTGGCTCAGTCATAAGTAAATATCCATTCAGACAATTAAGAAAATGTTACAGTGCAAGCCAGGCTAAGATATGGTAAAAAAGGAATATGACAGAACCAAAAGCTTGAGTGTTCGCACAAGAAGACTGATGACAAACATCTTGGCAGCAGAAATGACCGAAACATATGGGTAAGTATTATATTGTGTTTGCTTTTTAATTGTGAGGACATGTTAATAGATTCCTGAGGGTTTTTTTTCTACAGAACAAGCCCACCACGACATGTATGTGACCAGTATGTCAAGGGAATTGTGGAACTGTTTCCCTATTTGGAAGATCCATACAGTAAAAATGTATGTATAACACCATACAGGTTTTTTATTTCTAAGCATGAGGGTAAAGAAAACCAAATCTTTTAGTATTAAATATTATTAAAAGTTTTATATTTGTACCTGTCTTTTTCTTTTTAGTAGAATTTCTATGACACGGAGAGTGGTACTGGTTATTTGGCCTGGACAATTCAGAGGAAAGCTGCTGAAGAAAGGGGCAAGACATGTCTCTGATCTCTTAAAGAAGATGATCCATAACCCATCAGAGTCAGTTGATGTACTTGAGATCTTTACACGATTTCTTGATGTACCAGGCCTGGTGAGTATTCTTGCTCTAAATGCAGCTGGGAGGCCAAGTTGTGTAAAAAAATTATTTTTTCAGTGTGTATGTTATATGTTTATTAAGATCAAGCAAGATTTCACCCTTATATTTGATGAGAGCACTTTTGCAAAATTTTTGGAGTAGTGGCCCACTGTCATCAAGTAAAAAGTGATTGAGCAAAGCCACAGTCTTACAGCTTAACCGGAAGTTGATGACCTCATCAAGAATGCAAAATGTTCCAGTGATGCGGATAATGTATAAATTTGTATAAATCTGTCTGGAATGCTCTGAATGTCAAAAGCAATTTAAACTATTTTTAGACTTTAATAGTTTAATTTAATTATTTAAATTATTATTAAACTTAATTTGTTTATTGACCCATCTTGTGACTTGTTTGAGTGATGCTAATTAGGACTGTTTGGTTTATCATTTATTTTAGGCTGGGACAGTGATATGTCCTCCATATTGCTTCTTCTCTATCTTCTGCCACCTGTTTGTCAAGGTCAGCAGAAACCAGGAATAGCAACCAGGAAAGATATCAGCTAGTAAGGCGGAGGATCACATAATCTATTTTACGAAGATAATCTTTTTTTTATATGTTCTTCCCATATCTCTATGTGAGGGATGTACTTGAAATAATTCATAGTGGCAAATATGTGCTGTGATAAGTTTCATCAGTAGCAAAATTCTTATATAAATTCATAAACTGCTTAATTTCTTTGAATTATGTTCATATTACAGAGTGGAACAAGCATACAAGTGCATTTGGATTCAGTCACTCAGAGTGAGCAACCTTATCTTCTTAGCATGGGGGGCCAAAAGAAGTTGCATCAATTCCTACTTCATCATGGTGGACAAACACGCACTACCATGCAAGGCTAGCTGCTCAATTGGAGCATTTGATGGACACTTCAAGGCCCATTTTGTTTTTGGGACATCCTACCATCAGGCACTGTTAAACCTGTATACATTCTTTCAAACTACAGTCTACAACATTGGTGTTGGTAAGTCCAAAGAAAATCCCAGAGTAGCAGAAGTGAGGGCTAGGATGTTGCACTAGAAAGACTAACTTTTTTCTTTCATTTCACTTAATTTGCCAGAGCCACTTAATTTCTAGAGCCATCATTTGTTATATTTGTGGACATTCTGCAGCTAATATCCAAAGCCTTATCAAACATTTTAAAGGGTCAAGGAAGAACTTTACAACTTAGATGTGCAGAGCCTGGCTGCTCACTTTTGTTTGGCTGCTTTTCTGGGTTTAGGAAGCACCTTAAAAAGGCTCATGGAGGTTGTTCTGAGGCTGTGTTTAAGGATTCAGAGAGACCGTTAACAGCACTAGAATGTCATGAAGATTAGAATTCGGTTCCGGATGTAGCATGAGTAATGTTGTTTCAGATTGTTCTAAAAGCATAGTTGTGAATAGTTGTGCGTCAGTGATAGCTCAGTTAAAAGCATCAGGGTTAGGTCAAGTAGCAGTTAAAAGCTTTGTTACTTCAATGAAAATTGTCAGTGACATACATGATCAGGCTAAAGAGTCTGTAATAAAGGGTCTTTCATCTCAGAAAGCGAGTAGTGCAGAAATAACTGCTCAAATTGAACGCTGTTTTAGTCAGTTGGAGAGTCCATTCAGTATGCTAAATTCTGAAGCTAAAATATTGAAGTATTTCACAGAGAAGTGCGGAATTGTTAATCCAGTTGAGCATGTGTTGGGTACAAGGTTTGAAACACGACGGGATGCAGTTTCCGGGGAACACACTCAGGTCACAAATAAGTTTATGTATGTGCCAATTTTGCAAACATTGCAATCAATTTATAAAAAATGAAAACATTTTAAATATGCTTTCACCTGAAAATGGCATTGATGGTAAGCTATGTGAAGAGTCATGCTCTGTTCTCTAACAAAAAGCATGCCATTAAACTTCAGCTTTTTTATGATGATTGCGAGATGGCAACCCCTCTTGGTTCTAAAAGAGGCACTTACAAATTAGGAGGAATTTATTTTACAATTAGAATTTTTTACCAAAATTCAATTCTTGTCTTACAAATATTCACCTGTGAGCCCCATTTCGCGCTCAAGATGTAAAAACCTATGGATTTCATACGATATTGTCACCAATTGTGCAAGATCTTAGGATACTGGAAAGTGGAGGGATTTACATTCCTTTATTTAAAGATTATATTCATGGGAGCATTGTGCAAGTAACAGGTGACAATCTTGCTATTCATTAATTATTTGGGTTTGTTGAATCCTTTGGTGTGTGGTTTTGTCTGGCTGAGAAAGATGATTTCCAAACAGAATTCAGTGAAGACAGTCCAAAAACAGTCTTAAGAACTAAAGAAATGCATGGATCACATTGTCAGCTAATTTCTGCAAACCCAACCTTACCTTATGTGCTTGGTGTTTAAAAGACATCACTGTTAAACTCATCGCAGTATTTTCATACTTCTGATCATTTCTCTGTAGACATCATGCATGATATTCTTGAGGGTGTTGCTCAGTATGAGATGAAATGACTGTTGCACTATTTGCAGACCTATGTCACACCCAACAATTTGGCCTTAAGAATTCAAAGCTTCGATTATGGCTTTATGGAATGCAACAACAAACCCCTTCAGTGAATTTATCAGAAGGCTCAAATGATCTGGGGCTAAATGCCATCCAGAGTTGGTGGCTTCCGTATAACATGCCTTTAATATTTGGAGATTTAATAAGCACAAGTGATGAACACTGGTATTTTCTTTTATTATTGCTGCAAATAGTAAACATTGTGTTTTCTCCTGAGCTTGCCTATAGTGCTACAATCTACTTAAAGCATTTGATAGAAGAGCATCACAGACTCTTTAAGCAGTTGTTTCCTTCTAAGAGGTTGTTGCCAAAACATCATTTAACAATACACTACCCTCGTTGTATTCGAAGCATTGGCCCAATGGTGTATGCTCTATTTTTTTCAAAAACAATTAAAAAGTCTTAAAAACATCACTAAAACTTTATCTACTAAACATCAGAATCAAATGGCTTATAATCAGGAACTGTTTAACATTAATAGATATTGGCCCAGGAAGAATGGTGTCAGTGAACATGACAGAAGGAGGCAGAGAGATAGCAAATTTACTACATGCTTATACTAACATTATGCGCATCAGATGGGTAAAACACCAGGAGTTTACGTTTCGCCCAGGTCTAGTAATATGTGGGAAGGTTGAGCTTTATGAGATATCATCATTGGTTTATAAAGGATGATATTGTGTTTTTGATATTGTGACGAGGCAGCATGAATTGATACACTGCTTATAAGTAAATATTTTAAATAAAATATATTTTTCTCTGATTATGCAAATTATTTGTCTATTTCTCATCATTATCAGTGTTATAAACTTATTAGAAACTGTATAAACTTAAAGTGAGCATTTTTCGTCAGGGTAGCATGAATTGATAGCCTCTACTGTTAATTTTTGCTACGGTAGCATTTTTCAACAAGGCAGAATAAATTGTCAGAACACTGGCGCCCATGGTTCAGAGCCACGATCAGAACAGTATATCAGGCACCTTCCAAGCAACAGCAAGTTAACATTCATAAATCTCTCTTATTTTTTTTGAACAGGTACCAGCAGGACATTGAAGCATTTTTCTTTTATCAGGAAGCAGCAGAAGCAGTCAGTATGTTCAGTAGCGAGTGTCCATGTTAAAGTGAGGTGAAGCGGTCGAGCACAGAAAAACAAACGTTCAAAATAAGAACAATTTTTTAAAAAATGACATTAACGCACAATAAAATAATTGTTGGCATTAATTAAATATGTTAACGCGATAATAATGTGTTAACATGTCCAGCAATAATTTATATATATATATATATATACAGGGAACGGCAAAGATTTTGCCATACATGAAATTTCAAAGTCTGGGTCAGTCGCTTTAACAGTATGGTGCAGCCATTACGGGCAGCTGCCTGAGACATCTGCCCGCTTGGATTAGTGTCAGCACGAGCAGGCCTTCATCATGTGATAAAGGACGATCTGAAAATGTGCTCCCACAGGATACACACATGCACTGCTTCTGCTTGAACTGCAGGTTCACATGCAGGTTAAGAGGTTTAGCTCAGCTACTAGACAGAGCCTGTCTGAGGTAACAGTGAAATAGACTCAACTAGAACTAAAATAAGCCTCTTCTTCTTCTTCCTCTTCTTCTTCTTCTTCTTCTTCTTCTTCTTCTTCTTCTTCTTCTTCTTCTTCTTCTTCTTCTTCCTTTTCTTCTTCTAGCATCGGGGAATGGTCTTATGAATGATTTGGAAGTGATGCATTATTTAGTGGAGTCAGGAGAGTGCTGTGTATGTTTTGGAAGGCTGGATTAATCTGAAAAGTAAGCCATGACTGCAGAAATGTTTATTGTTTTGTTGTTGTTTTTTTGTGGGCATTTAGGAAATAATCTCTTGACATGTTCATACATTCAGACTGCCTCTTGTTGTAGGCTGTTTTAGTTGATCTGCGAGTGCAACAGATTAGGGATATTAAATATACATAGTAGCCATAAAAATCTAGAAAGTACAGCCGTGATTT
Organism: Bryconaethiops microstoma; assembly: GCA_037577275.1. NCBI lineage: Eukaryota > Metazoa > Chordata > Actinopteri > Characiformes > Alestidae > Bryconaethiops > Bryconaethiops microstoma. The sequence goes on from JBBJLS010000023.1 coordinate 2,928,434, forward strand.
ACTTGATAACGTTTTTGCTATTTGGGGGACATTCAAAGACACATTCCAGTCCAGTCCATTCCAACATGTAAAATTCTAGTATAAGGTCACAATACCCCTTTAATAGATAATTTAAATCTGAAAGGAGACTCAACCTATATACTATATACTTTTGTATTATGTATTTGTCATTTCTATCTAAAGTCCATGTTCATCTTAATCATAAAATAGTCTAATTGCTTTTTTTGGGTCAGCCATGTCAGCCACTTTTTGTTGAAGAGATTAATTACACAATCGAACAGCATAACAAATAAAGCAAATATTTGAAGGGGAAATGTAATTCGTGTGTGACACCCCCTTAGTTTGCCACCACAGAGGGCAAGAATATCTTGTGTATAAAGATTGGAGGCACGCTTATCTTGCAGCATCCTCTCCAGGTGCAACATTTTGGTGCAAAAGTGTTTTTTCTCCAGACGCCACATCAAAAGTCCGACAACAGGTGCCTTCGAACAGCTGATAAGCATGTATACGACAGCCAGACCCTGCTCCAGATAAGAAGAGAGTGAGTAGCTTACCTCAAAGATGAGCTGCTGCTGAAACTCTGAAATCTTGGCTTGCTATGCAGACCAGGCTCTCAGATCACTACGTCGCCTAATGCCGATGGCGGGGGGAGGAGACATAGCAAGCAGTGCACGAGGAAGCAGAAGTGCGTCGAGTGCTAGCCAACCAGCAATTCCATCCATCTTCCTCGCTAAAGTTCACTCCCTGGACAATAAACTGGACTACATCCGACTCCAACGAACTACCCAGCGTGATTTCAGAGACTGTTGTGCTTATGTTTTTTTTTACAGAGACGTGTCTCAACGTCATTGTTCCGGAGAAGGCTGCGGCTGTTAGCAACTTGCTAATGTACTGTAGCAACCGTGATGCTACTCTTAGCAACAAAGCTAGAGGTGGTAGCCTGTGTGTTTACATCAAAAAGGACTGGTGCGTGAACGCTGTGCTGATTTAGAGCTACTGCTCACTGCTGCTAGAGTTTATGACTGCTGAAGTTTACCACGTAAATCTCAAGGCAGTTCTCCCTAAATTCCACCAGTATGTGGACTTTCTGACTAGTGAGGTGAACATGCTGGACTGTGTTTACACAAACATCGCTAGCGCATTCCGCGCTGAGCCCCGCACCCACCTCGGATTCTCTGTTCATGTGTCCATCATGCTCATCCCAGCCTACAGACCACTCATCAGATGTGCCAAGCCCGTTAAGAAGCAGACAAAGATCTGGCCCCCAGGAGCCCTCTCTGCTCATCAGGACTGTTTTGAGCACACTGACTGGGACATGTTCAGGGAGGCTGCAACCTACAGCAGCTCTACCAACCTGGAGG
>JBBJLS010000023.1:2929894-2962079 GCA_037577275.1 Bryconaethiops microstoma
GGCTACGCACATTATTAACATGCTAATGTACTATAACGACTAAGGTTAGCATTACGGTTGCTATAGTATATTAGCATGTTGCTAATGTGCGTAGCCGTCTCCGGAACTCTGTTGCTGAGCCATGTCTCCGTGAAAACATAAGTAGGTACTCTGTCTGACCATGGCTCATGTGAGGAAAACTCTGCTCAGGGTCAACCCACGGAAAGCTGCTGGTCCTGAAAACATTCCTGGTTGCGTGCTCAGAGGATATGCAGACCAGCTGGCAGATGTTCTCACAGACATCAACATTTCTCTGAGCACCACTGTCATTCCAACATGTTTCAAAGCCACCACCATCATCCCTGTGCCAAAGAAGTCATCAGTGTCCTGCTTCAATGACTATCGTCCCATCGGACTCTCAGCCATCATCATGAAGTACTTCAAGAGGCTTGTCATGAGGCACATCAAGTCACAACTGCCACCCTTACTGGAGCCCCTGCAGTTTGCATACTGTCCCGACTGTTCTACGCATGATGCCATCAGATGATTCCATCACCACCACCCTTCACCTGGTCCTTGCCCACCTGGAAAAAAAGGACATTTACTGTACGTGAGAGTACTGTTCCTAGACTTCAGTTCAGCATTCATTCCTCAGCATCTGATTGGGAATCTGAGACTGTTGGGCCTAAACACCCCCCTCTGCAGCTGGATCCTGGACTTCCTGACAGAGAGACCTCAGTCAGTCAGGATTGGAATCAACGTCTCTAACACCACCACGCTGAACACAGGGGCCTGTAAGGCTGTTCACACTGCTGACCCACACTGTGCAGCAATGCACAGTTCGAACCACATCAGTTCGGTGATGACACAACTGTGGTGGGTTTGATCAGCAGGAATGACGAGGCAGCATACAGAGGGGAGGCTGATGGACTGGTGCCAAGAACCTGTCCCTGAATGTAGATAAAACAAAAGAGATGGTTGTTAACTTCAGGAGGGTGGAACATGATCATTCTCCAATGAGCAATGGTGGCTCCTTAGTGGAGGTTGTCCAGAGCATCAAGTTCCTTGCTGTTCACATCACAGAGAACCTTATGTGGACCCTCAACACCAGCTCCACCACCAAAAAGCCCCAGCAGTGTCTCAGGGGATAGAGTTCCACCCCCAGTCCTCAGAGGGATCATAGAGAGCATTCTCTATAGCTGCAACACAGCCTGGTATGGGATTGTAACATTTTGTATCGCAAGACCCTGCAGAGGATTGTGAGGACAGCTGAGAAGATCATCGGGTTCATGACATGACTATGGTGGGTATGATCAGTGAGAATGACAAAGTGGTGTACAGGCAGGACGTGCAATAGTAACTATTATGGACTATTATGAAGCCAATAACTATTCCATGAACTTGTGCAAAACAAAGCAGTGGTTGCTAAATTCAGGAGAACACTCCATAATCACTCTGCATTGAACATCAACAGCTTCTCAGTGGAGATTGTCCAGAGCATCACGTTCCTTGGTGTTCACATCGCAGAGAACCTCACAAGGCCCCTCAACACCGGCTCCATTGCCAAGAAGGCCCAGCATCATCTCTGCTTCCCATTGAGACTTTTGAGAGCACATACTGCATTCACACACACTAGTAGCCAACAGTTAGTGCGCCTGTGAACTACACTGTAAGTTGTTGTAAATTATTGTTCTAATTTATTTATTAATTTTTTTTGCAATCTCTCTTAAGTCTTGTCCTGTAGTCTGACGGTGTTCTGCACCAATCAGCTATCATTTGTCAAAATGCTTGCTTCCTTTAGCCCAAAACCTGTTTGCTGTAGTAAAACCACCATACTTTTCTTTTTTTTATTAACATCATCAATTGTCCCATTTACCTTCTCTTTCACATATTCATTTATTTTTTTATATAACAGGGAGAATATGAAGTGGCCACATTTCTCACAAATGGCTCTATCATAAATACAAAGGAAACTTAAATTTGCATGTTATTTTCAAATTCTACATGTTTTTCAGTGATTAATGCCACAACATGCTTGTGCTGATTGTGAGTGGAGCTGAATTTTCATTTAAGTTGCTCATTTTAGAAAACAGAGTGTATGTGAAATGATTAAATTAGAAATATTTTTTGTTGAGGTTTCATGTTTTTGGTGTTATTTTTTTCTGCCTGTATTGTCTTGCCTAAGAACAAATCAGATGGGTAATTATTTGATACAAACCAGCAATAATAAACCTGAAACACTGACTACCAACAGTGTGCAGCATCAGGTATGCAAAAGCCACAGAAAGAAAAAGTAGCCATCTACTTTCTGCAATTGGAGAGAAGTAGGTATTTCATCAAGATGAGTGCTCCTCAAGGTGACTTTGTCTGTTGGTCTCATTGCTGTGCTCTAGCTGCAATCATAAGGCCAGTTGGTGTGCAGCTGTGTCCCCAGCCCCTGGGCTTTATTGGCCAGTGTTAATTAAAGCCTATGTTTAAACTCTTCACTAATCTATAAACCACTGAAGCAGACCATGTCACAGACATTGATTAGCCTCATCATTTCAAAGACAGAGGAAAGTTCAATCTAAATTACAGATTTTTGGAAGGCAGTGAGCATTGCATTCCTCACAGAAAGGTTTTCCCTGTAGGTATTGTTCCATTGATACCATTGATGTTTTTGAGCATTTAAACGTTTGAAACATTCTGCGAATTATCAATCAATTAAGATATTTTTGCCATTAATCGGTCTTACCTAAAATATAAAATTTCATTTTCAAAGAAAAGTATATAAACGTAATAACATTATATTCAATTCAATTCAAAGCGTTTATTGTCATATGTACAGAAAAAAAATAGCATTTTCTCAGTGCAATGAAATTCTTTCTTTGCTGTCCACACACAAATGCCAAGTTAGGTAAGGAGTTAATAAATGAAAATAAAAATAAATAAAAATAAAGAATATAAGGAAATAAAAATAAAGAAATATATATATTAAAAAATAAAAAAATAGAACAAGATAAGAAATACAAATAAGTAAGTGAAGACAAGTGTGATGTGCAGATGTAGATAAATATTAACTGTGCATTTGCAATGAAAGAAATGTGCAAAGGAGCAAAAGGAACAGTAAAAAGAAATAAATTAAAGGATGAGGTAGATGGATGTGCAAAAGAAATTAGTGTGTAAAAATTAGCTTAATGTGCAAAGTGACCTGATGTATAAAATTACGGTTGAGGTAGGACATCTGTTAAGGAGTCTGATGGCAGTGGGGAAGAAGGAGTTGTTTAGTTCAAGCATCGTCTGAAATAACCATTTTGTATTTTTAAAGAAGAATCACCAGATTTTTTTAAATTCCAAAGCCATTTGACCACATATCTGTAGCAACTGTTGCCAAGTTCCTTAGAACATTCAACCTAAACCTAAATTGGCAGGACCTTGAGAGATTTGAAACGACAGTGAATTTGCCAACACTTCATCTATCCAAACAGCTGGCCTGGCGGCAAGATCAATTATACTAGCAGGCAAAATAAAAGACGTAGGGAGCACAGCTTGTGATGTAGATAATACTGGTTGAGCAGACTAGCCTGCTAAGCATTAGCACAAACTTGTTCCACTTAGGAAAAAAACTTTCCTTGTACAGAGTCTGGCCAAGATCATTAAAAATATATACTTAGCTGTAAAACAAAAATGGCAATGATATTCTGGCCCTGATCTGGCTCTAACTAATCTCAAGATCTGTACAAAATATGGCAACAGGATTGGACCAGGCTTGTTTTTGCACAACAGGCCAATCTGATGTGAAAATCTAAAGCGAATTTAGACTGCAAGTGACCCAGCACTAAATTTTATAATATGTGGCCCAGATCAGCCACAGATTAATAACTCATTATCATCATCCAAATGTTACTGTTAAACCAACACTGAATGCAAATGGATGCTATATTTATAGTATGGTATATTTAAACACATTTTGCCTTTTTCACGTTTCTTTCTTTAATCTCATAACAGGATAATATCTGAATTTGTAGGCAGAGATTGGATAGGACATTCCAGATTCCCTGTCTCTTGTTGATTATTCCATCACTGCACTATTCCATTATTACACTTTTCTGTGCCAGCAAAACCAAATGTTCCTTGTTTAAGAATCCCCAAGAAGGTACACAGGCAGTTTACAGTTTGGCTCTCAAGTTCTATCTCAGGGCCTCTTCTTACAAATTGCTAGGCAGCTTAATTTCATGGGAGGAAGGCTATTTTCTCTGCCCTGGGTCCCTGCGCTGTAGACCCAGTGACTTTTACAAAGCTTGCGACAGCCACTGTCGTGGGAGTTGTCATGGGACAAAGGCAGGGCAAAGAGGAGCAGAGAGTGGCTCTGTTGAGCCAAAGAGAAGAGTGGGAAAAGAGGAGAAATGATTGTTTCAGAAGAAGAATGGAGGAGAAAATCCCTGTCGGCCTTTCCCTTGTGTGGCCATTGATCTAGTGGGCCTGATTTGGGCTGGGTATTAAATCACCCCTGGGTCTTGAGAGAACTTTCTGGAGAGCTGGTTTCACCTCAGCTTTTGTTCCCCCCAACACTCACTGTAATGGAAAAGACTTTATACTCAGAGCCCAGGCCCAATCTCTGGTCAACCCTCCCTCCATCACCACTGACCCCTACCTTCCTATTAAAACCACATTGTGTCCTCTCTCCTTTGTGGCCACTTTCTTTTGTGAAAAAAGAGTACTTTCTTCACAAATGGTCCTCACAGTGTTGTACTGTGACAACAAATGAGGTTTTTGTGCAGACGGTATTTCATGGAGAGCAAAGAAATTCTTCCTCTGTCTGTTACTTCTCTTACCTTTGCTGGTAATTAGAGGCTTGGGTCAAGTTATGGCCCATGAAAAACAGGTTCCTATTTCCTTCCTCACTCATTTAAATGTCTGTCTGACTGAAGTTGAACATAATGCACAACAAAGGTGCAGTCTTGCATTACGAAATAATATAAATCCTCAATAATGAAAAATCCAGTTATGTTTTTAAGAAGATTTTATTAACAGTGAACTAGAGCACTTTACAGTGTTGACACAAATCTGTCTCAGTGGCCCAATAAACTCCCTTTTTTGGAGAATTCCATATAAAAATTGCATATCCTGCTGCAGCCACCAGTGCAAGAACAATAGGAGTTAGTTTGTTTTCTTTAACAGTATCATAGAAGTTAGAATGTTTTTCTTGTCTGCCATGAGACAGTGATATCACATAATGCTTTTATCACTGCTTTGTGCTGAACATACTGGTCTTTGGTTGCAACAGTGCACTGCCAAGCTGCAGCTGGAAACATTCCAAATATATTAACAGACTTTCTAAAATGTTCCCATGTCTCATGAGTGAAACAGGATTGCTTGGTATTTATATCAGCATTATATGGTTATTATCTATTGGCAGCATTATAAAAGCTGATGCATATTCAGCATGAAGATTTCAAATAAGTCACAAAAAGTAATGAATGATAAGCATAAAGAGGAAGGATTGTTAATGGTTATAAGTACAGTCATAGCACATTATATATGTGCATACGATACAGGAAGGGAAAATTAGTGCTTCCTTCTTTTTGTTTTAAATATGGACAAACACATTCAGTGAAGAACCTTATATGAGAATGTTTGCTGATAGCTCACAAGCTAATACTCCATATGTGGTCACTAAACAATAACCACATAATGCTGATATAAATTACAATTTATTAATATGGTTCTGTGAATAAAGCATGGGTCTATTCACTCATTACTCGATTTTTTTCTTCTTTGATGTTTTATTATCTGAACACAAAATTACTCAAAATGCCTACGTTCCTATTACACACAAAAATATTATGAGGTACAATGATTGAGACTGTACAGAAAAATAGTATTACTGTATGTTAGTAATGGTAATGCTCCTCCAACTGCTTCACCTACAAAAAATTTTAAGCTATTTTCTGCAACATAAAATATTAGGTTGGTCTTTATAAGTCAGAAGCATTGTTTGACCTACATAGTTATTTTGGCTGTAGTGTGCTGAAGAAGAAGGTCTAAATTGGAACCCACTGAGGAGTGCAATCAGGCAGACAGCAGTGGTCTCCAGGCCATTACCGCCTTTCAAGATGTGACAACAACGACCATCATGGGCGTGTCAGTGTCCTGTTCAGCTCCTGTCTGACAAACTCCACTAAGAGCGCACAAACAGAAAGAACAATGTAGAGATAAGGCATTCTTAATGCTGAGAAATCAAGGGTGGTCATGTGATGTCAGTGTAAAGCATAAGAAAAAGATTTGTTTATTGTACTTTGTTTTACTCTCTTCGTTGGAAACAAATGTCCGTCCAATGATAGAAAAACATGGCACTATGAGCAGGATGTTCTTTAGCTGGCACATATGCCTAAAAGCCTAAAGTATATACAATAGGCTATTTGCCCACTGAAAGGAAGGGCCACGTAAAACTATTTTTAAAATTAATTAATTAACTAACTAACTAACTAACTAACTAACTAACTAACTAACTAACTAACTAACCAACCATTATAGTCACGGGTGAACTCACCACCCACTACCAAGGATTCAGCAAAAGATGGGTGGACAAAAAGTCATATTGTGCAGATAAAACCAGGTTTAAATTGTGTTACAGTCTTAGATGATGTGTATACATGTGTGAGAATAAACAGTGTTAAATATGCAGTGATGCGGCCACACAAATTCTGTTTTTTAAGTTGGTTGTGGAATAACACCCCTTGAGAATATTTTGATGAGAATGAACTTCAAACCACTTTTGCTTTTGACACCAAACTTCCATTTTCTGTTTGGTTTTTCTGCTTGTTTACCATTCTTTTATTCCACTGTAGACCTGATGTACTAAACCTTTTGTTTATCCGTCTCTCCCTGTTTCTCCAGCTCTCTCACCAGAAGACTTAGATGAGAAGATTGGTGGCACCCAGTTTTTTGGCTTCCCTCTTTTCTCTCTTTAGGAAGTGTCACTACTACTGCTGTTCAGTCCAGGTTTCTTTGACAGGATCTGTTAAGGTGTGTAACTTAGCTGGCAGTAATTTTGCAGGTTTAAATATAGCTTTTCAGGTGTGGACTACTTGAGCACTAGTGTATGTTGCTCTGGTTATTAGTGTCTGCTAAACGCCGTAAATGTTAATGTATCAGTTTAAGGTGCAAATCACATACTTTCTGCCCGTGTGTTCTCTGCACAAGCCTAACCTAGCGTTTTATGGAGAAATGCAAAATGCACTTCTCTACCTCATATGTAGAGGGGCTGCACAAGTGGGCATAGAAATTACATGTGTGGCTGATTGCATATTCCACTCTGAGCAAATTTTGTGTGAGTCTTTTTCTGCCTTTTGAACGCAGGTGTAAATTTGCATTAGGGTCTCAAATAACATGTTGCTGAGAGATTTTCTTTAAATATTTCTTTCTTTAAATTAGATCTACGGGTCTCAAATACATGTTAAAAGAACATACAAGTGAATGTACAAGTGCTGGCACAGTGCAAAACATGCACAGAGGTGGCTAGAACATGCGCTTACAGCATGCCTGAATTGATCATTTTACTGAAACTGCAGTGTATCTTGCAAACTATGCAGCCCCGACCAATGGCTGTCCAATGAGGCGCAGCCTTTAAAAGACACAGTTAAATGGCAGAGCGGTTGACAAAAACAGAAAATGAAAGTTTATTGATGATCACGGTGTTGAGGTCCTCTACCTCTTGGCACACAATCGTATCTCAGGCATGTGGTCTAAAGCTGGCACAGAATAACACTCAGACTCCAGGTGCACCAGTACCCTAAAAATGAATCCATTTTTAAATTATACATAATTTTTTTAATATTATTTTGAATTAATCTTTTAAATTATGTATTATTATGAAAAATAGGATATCACATGACCAGTTCCATCCCGATTATAGAACACCGAACAGCCACAACGTTAAAACCACTGACAAGTGAAGAAAATAAAAATTTTTGCCATGACGCATGTATCAGTCATGGATTTCTTGTTTGAAAGTCACAGTTTGAAGAGAAACTTCTTAATTTAGGAAGTTCACTTTTATTTGTTATTTAAAATATGAAATAATTTAAACACTCTTTCACACTGTTGCTAGCATTTCATAACTTTGTGACAACTTCATTCTTTAACTGCAGTGACCTCTTTCAGCAGGCGATGTGGCTTACCACACTGTAGAAAATGGTTAGTGAGTTCAAGGTGTTGACTTGGCTTCCAGATTCTCCAGATCTCAATTCAGTCAAGCTTATGTGGGGTGTGCTGGACAAACTAGTCCTTTCCATTGAGCTTTACATCCACTTTGTCCCAAATACCATAGCACATCTCCTAGTATCTTATTGAGTCTATACGTTAACAGAGATTTACACAATGTTCTGTTGGTAGTTTTAATGTTATGGCTGATCAGTACATGTTTTCACAAAGATACTGGTCTCCTACTACATCAAATCGAGTGTAAAGTAACTTTTTAATGAGAAGTAATGGTTCTATTCTGTTTGAAGGGCTTATATTTCACATTTGATTCACTTTTAAATGTCAATGAACTTTTGCCAACCTGAATTAAGTGAATATATTTGACCTTTTTCATGCATAATGCATACATCAAGTTTCTTGATCAAACTGCAACTAAAGTAGTGATTTGCTCTTTTAAAAGCGTATTTCACCCTGACTGCAGGGCTTTACATTTCAAGTGTGTTCCAAAGCCCAAAGCTATTGATTTTCTGTCAAGTCTCCTACAAGCCAAGAAGCATCACCTACCTTCAGCTCCTGCCGTCTGCAGACCTACCTGTAAGGAATCATGGACCAGATGAAACCATGCTGAACTGTTCAGTGTTCAAAAAATACGTATTATAAATAATATTTGCTGTTGGTTACTGATATATTTACAAATCATTTTTTGTATTGGAAGTTTTGTAATAAATAAACCAATCTATCAGTCACATTTGTATATGCAAATGAGATGTTATCTACTTAAAAATTGCATATTCATAGAAACCAAAAGACTAAGCTTTAGGGGATGTATATTTCACTGGGAAGACACATTACAGAGAAATTACATTCACTCAAACTAGAACTCTTGGCTGCACTATATGTAAGCTGTACGCTGACAATGTAATTTGACCAGATACGGTCAAACCACACCTAAAGCCTGAACCTGTACCATGTCTGAAAACTGGCTAATTAGAACAGCATTTTAAAATTGAAACTAAAACTAAGCAGCATTTCTGTGTCCTGGGTAAATAAATTACTGGTTACCTAACTACAGGCAGATTGCTAAGCCTTGAAAAACAGTTACTGGCAACAGTAACTTTAAGGCCTAGTTTGGGAATTTTTAGTGCATTCTTAATCCAGGGGGAATTCTTTGGGAATTTTTAATCCAAGATGTTTGTTGATGCTTGGGCTTTTCTGAAATCATAAGCATAGCCATAGTTACATGGAGTTATTTGTTGTGTCCAATTTCATTTCTGTGCCCTACCATCAGAAACAGTTCAACATCAGTGGCCGCATAGACAGGCTAAGCTTGCCCTGACAAGACCCCAAACACACACCCAGACAAGCCTGGGAGGTGTGAAAATAAATAGGTGTGGGGAAAAAAGCACAAACATTGCAAAATTGTCAGTGAAATTCCTGTTTTCTGAGAGTTCAAAATCATGTGTCATTCCTTAGAATGTGCGGTAGTCCACTAATGCCTTGTTTTATTTTCATAGCTGTCCATTCACAGCTTAGTAAGCATTGCTATTATTTTTTTATCTTTGACATGCTTTCAGTTTATAAGAATTTCGCACTGATATGTTTTCAATGCACAAAAGAATTTCTTATTTTCAACAGAATTGATATTGAGCTTTTGAACTACCACAGTCAATAAGATTAGAAAATAATGGTCTTTTAATTGCCCTCTGTGTTGTCTCACCAGGATGACATGATAACTGCCTTACCAAGTCCAGATTTGCATTTTTTCACATAAAATAATAAGATCTTTTAATTTAATGTATAGTAAAATAGGTTATTAATAAAAGAGCTTTGTGGTGCTGTTTAGCAGTGGTTAGGAACTAAGATGGTACCACATCAGAAGCTTTGTCGGAACTTCTGTCAATTCTACATTCATGGAAACAAGTTCAGTTTTTCTGATCTAATATGTTGAACAGTATTTTCACTAATGAACGATCAGCTGAATTAAAAAGATAATTAAAAGCACAACATTAGCTCTTAAATGGGTTTTTCAGATTTGATAATGTTAATGCAGTCCCAGTGCGGTTCATAGACTTTGGGGTTGGTTTATACGGGTTAATGCTTTTTAAGCCTCAAAAGTATTATTCGAACAGTATTAGATTTCTATAAGCGTGCGGTAATATTACCACAGAATAATGTTGAGAGTGGCTCCTCAATTTAGTCTTACAAAAAAAGGAGAAAACATGTCAAATTGTTTCATCAAGCTATTATTACCTAATAACCTACCTTGCTGTTATAAGAGAATATGCATTTATCATTGTCATAAGGATGAATAGCCAACAGCTGATATCACCACAAAAAAGTACTTTTTTCTGTAATTTAATGTTTAAATGGTAAGAGTCATACACTTTAGGAATGATGGTAAATATCAACTTAATTTGAGTCACAGAGAAGACAACTAAACATTTCTTTTGGACTTCAGCATTTTAACTGACATGATTTGTGTAGAATATTTACAACAGAGGTTATTTCTATATTTAATTCAATAGCAGGTAAAATTATAGCATATGATTACAGCTAAAATCCACACCCTTACCATGTGAACCAATACCTGCCAAACAGTGCAAATCTAATGAAACCCAAAGCGTCCTCAAGGTTCCTAAGAAATAAATCTGAATCAGTTTCAAATGCTTATTGCATACTAAGCAACACGGCACAGCATGAGATCAGCTAGAGCTGTTATTTAACAGAAGTCTTTGAACATTCATGGCTCCAGAGATAGGAAAGTCCAGCGGTGCCATAATCATAAATGATTATTACTTATACTGCCATAAGATATTAAGTATTGGGAGTTGCAGTCCACAAAATGCAGCCAAAGTACTTTCTTATTATACTACTTTGCTATTACCTTTATATTGCCTAGAGGGAGACCATCTACAACTCAGCAGTGCAGTAGTTTTGCTTTGTCATGGCCTGTAGTCAGCTACAAGTATATTAAAAATGGGTGCATTGGCTGCAGTTCAGTACTGTATCATAACTGATACTATTTTATCATTGCTTGGGCCTGAATTTGTTCATCAAAAATGTTTTCTGGTAAATAGCCTTTGTAATGCAAACAGTCCTACTCAGCAGCCCTTCGGATATGCACTGCATGCTATCTTGTGAAGGTTGGGTGTAGTGTGTGGAAAAGGTTAATTGGTTTTGTTGACCGTCTGTGTGTTAAACTGTGGCCAAGGTTGCATATTAGAGTCATGAAGGCTGACTTGCATAATGAATCACAGGAGCCAGGATTAAGGAAATCAATTCACAGGACAAGTGGCAACCTGCTGATTGTGTTAATGGACCAAAATCTCGTTTTATAAAGTCTAGTATCCATACAGACACAGTGTGACCCTGAACAAGTCAGACACACACCGTTCAGTAAAGTAGCAAGAATATTCCAAAGGTAAATCAATAAAGGCAACAAAAAATGTCTGCCAGGAGGATACAGAGTTCTCACCATACCCAAAGCTCAAAGCGATAGAATGTGAGAGCCTGTATTGTACTGATTAAAGGTAAAAATGGATTTACACAAGTGCTTTGCTACCTACAGACAAAAGTGTCTACTCCTTGACAAATCACTTGTTAAAGACAGTCTCAAAATAGATCTAACATCTTCCATGCAGAGACACAGAAAAAAGTTCTGATTTCAGCAGTGAGTTTTCCTGGGCTCCATAGGGCACTGGTGGCACACTTGGGGGCAGCAACAGTGAAGAATAGCCCCCTGAAGTGGCAGGCAGCATTAGCAGGGAGGTGCCGTAAGTAAGGCACACTTTACAATTTAAAACCACAGCAGACACAGAGATTTTGCTGACAATCTTTTTGGTGATTAATTATTTGGAACAAAATTGTCACTCCAGTTCAGTTCAAATGTATGACATCAATGGCTGATCTGCTGTTGCTCAAAAGCTTCTTGTTGTATTAGCACCTAAACACCTGTTTTAGCACTGGAATTCATATAGTGTACAAGCTATTCTATGATAGACAGAGGCAAGCCCTTATGATCTCCAAGCCCTTATGACTTCAGGAAACCTGGCACAGAGGAAGTGTGCCACCTACGTTTCTCCCTACTTTTTTTGTCTATCTATCTATCACCTCTGGAGAAGCCAGAAGGTAATAAGGTGTTCCCACAGACGGGGAAAAGTAAAGTGCAAATAATGTAGAGTCTGGGCCTTTTAATGACACCATCTGGAGTCCAAGAGGGCACTGACTTTTTACTCATGGCTGCTGAACCGCCTGGTGCTCCGCCGGGCACCAACACTTTTTGTTGCAACAGCACCACCTGGCGCAATATGAGGTACCACCACACTGCCAGCAAGGTGTACAGTGCTTCCTCTTGCCCTGAAGACAAGGGGCTACTGCATTGCATACTATCTGGGAAGACACTGCAGGTTCACCATATGACTTACCCCAGAAGGCTCTGTCCATCTGATAAAGAAAAGACCTTTCAGACCTTGCCTCTCCTTTTTCAACCCGCCCACCTTGCCCTGCTGTTTGATTCCAGTGGCTACCCTCTAAGGAGGGGAAGTGTAATGATGTGTGATTGGAACTGTCACCACCACTGATTTTGATTAGTTACTTCTCCCTATAGCTAAGGAGACACTTGTACTTGATCAGAGAGAGAGAAAGTACCAGGGTTAAAGAGCCATTAGAGGAGCATTTGTTCTGTAGCTATGACTAATAGCTACAGAAAGGCACATTTCAGTTACTGCTCTACTTTCTATTTATAATGTGTTGAAATAAAGCTCAACATTTGTCCCCATTTGGACACTTAACTGTAAAAATTGGATTAAAAGTTTTTACTAAGAAATTGTGTTCAAAATAATAAAATGATCAAAATGACTATTTTATATAGACTATAAATACAGCATTGCGGTAGATTATGATTTGAAACACTGAATAAAGCATCTAAACCTTCTGGAGGTTTTTAAAAGCTACAGGCTTAAAAGTCCATTAACAAACTGAGAAAACATTCAAAGCTTTATTGGTCTTGTAGTAAAGGTTTCGGTTAAGATAGGGTCACATATACATATATACATACATATGATCTACCTGAAGCAAGCCTGTTAGATTTCAAGTCAAACAGGCTTATTGTCATTTTAGCAATATACACAGTACACAGTGAAATGAAACAACATGTCTCCGGTGCAACACAAGAACAGAAACAGAACACCACAAGACTGAAGTGCAGACAAGACAAAATACAAGGGCAAATAGAAATAGAGTTCAGGATAAACACAAAAGCAGCAAAATAAGGCAACATTTAGTGTAGTCGTCAGCTACAGTGCTAGTTTGAATGAATACAGTATTATGACACATACTGTACTGTGCAGCAGAGAGTCATGTGTGCAAAAATGCAGAATAGAAAAAGACATCAATAAATATAATATAGCAAATGTAGCAGCAGTAAGACAGAGAATGTGTGATACAGTGGTGAGTTGTGAGAGTGAGTTGTGTGTTTAAGGCAGAAAAGATAAGTGTGTATATGCAATGTGTTGGCAAGAGGAGGAGGAATTTCAGGTCAGTTGTGTATTTGTTTTGTGTATGTGGGGGCCACGGTTTATGTAAGTAGTCTGTTGGCCTGAGGGATTAAGGAGTCTGTTGGCCTGAGGGAAGAACCTGTTTTCCATTTTAGTAGTGGAGGCCTGAATGCTAAGGAATCTTTTGCTAGATAGGAGGAGGGAGAAGAGTGTGTGTGAGAGGTGTGCGGGGTTATCCACAATGCTAGTGGAGCATGTGCTGTAAATGTCTGTGAGATGAATGAAAATCTTCTCCGCTGTCCTAACTATCCGTTGTTGGGTGTTGCCATCCAAAATGGAGCATTCACGTACAAAACATCTACAGAGAACACTTCCGTAGAGCGTGGTGAGGACTGGAGGGGGAGGTACACTCTTCTCAGTCTTCGCAGAAAGTATAGATGTTGCTGGGCCTCCTTGGCGATGGAGCAGGTGTTGTGTGTCCATGTGAGGTTTTCCGCAATTTAAACACCAAGGAACTGAGGTCTCCCAATCAGGAAAATGAAGATCCAGTTATAGAGAGAGGTGTTCAGGCACAGCAGTCTCAGCTTCCCAGTCAGATGCTGAGGAATGATGGTGTTGAATGCACTTAAATCTATGAACAGCATTCTCTCATAGGTGTCCTTTTTGTCCAGGTGGTTGAAGGCCATATAGGTTTCCTTTTTGTCCAGGTTGTTGAAGGTCAGCCCCTCACTGTTCATGTGCGCAAGGCCCCCTCTGGGGAGCCCCTCAGCATGGAGCCCATCACTGTCCTCGGGATGGAGCCCCCTATCGGGAACCCCTCACTGTCCTCGGGGGTGGAGCCCCCTCCGGGGAGCCCCTCGTTGTCCTCAGGGGTGGAGCCCCCTACCGGGAGCCCCTTGTTGTCTTCGAGGGCGGAGCCCCCTACCGAGAGCCACTCGTTGTCCTCGTGTGCAGAGCCCCCTCCGGGATCGAACCCCCTCAGGGGAGCTGCTCTGTGGGCCTCTGGGCCAAGCCCCCTTCACGAAGCTCCTCTGATTCACCTCCTAGGAGCTCCTCTGGAGCCCTGCCAGACCCCAGTGCCCCCTCCTAAAAAATCCACCCCCCATAGGGTGAAATCCCAGAGATCTTGGAGGGTCCAGGTCCCCTCCAGGGTGTAAATAGGAGAGGAACTGGGTTCATGGTTTGTCTCCTCAGACCTCCCTGGGCCTCTGAGCCACTGCTAAGCCCACCCTGGGCCTCCGAAACACTGCTAAGCCCACCCTAGGCCTCTGAGCCACTGCTAAGCCCAACCTGGGCCTCTGAGCCTCTGTTATGCCCACCATGAGCTTCTGAGCCTCAGCTATCTCTCTCTAGGGCCTCAGGGCCTCGGTTATCCCTCTCTAGGGCCTCTGAAAGCTAATGCCGCCTGGGGCCTCTGAGCTAACCTCCCCCTTAAAGGCCAAGACAGGTAGCCTTCTTGGAGCTGGAACCAGAGGCTGGATCGGCCATGGAGTTTGCATGGGAAGCGGCAGCCTCCTTGGACCCAGAAAAGGGGGCTGTAACTGCCGTGAGGATGGCATGGGAGGCTTTACCTGTCTGGGTGCCACCGGCTGTTGCCTGCCCAGGGAAGAAGCTTTTTGGCTCGGGAACGGAGCTGCGTGACTCGGGAGCGGGACTGCTGGGCTCTGCAGCAGTGCGGCGGTTGCAAGGCTCTGTCGCTCTGCGGTGGCTTTTGTCTGCGTGCTGGACTGCACACGCCCCAATGGCAGCACCTATAACGCCAATGTGTGCATAGTCATTGGGCCTTCACTGGCTGGTATCCACGGCTGGCCAGACCACTGCCTGAGGGTACAGAACAGATCCACAATTTGCCCTGCCAGATCATCAATGCAGGCTTCCTGCTCTGTCAGTTGTTGCCGGAGCTGCTGCTTGTCTGCAGCCATGGGCTGGTTTGGCCGCGTTGGTTCCTTTGTGGGCGACAGTTCTCGCCGCATCACAGGCTGGAACAACGCCTCACATTTCCGCTCGTTCGGGGTCTTGGTGTCTGAGCCGGCCACAAGTGAAGCTCGCTGGTCCAGCCGAGCACTCACCATGCGAGGCGAGATGGGCACAAGCTGGAATGGTGGAGGCCTCAGACCTCTCAGGCTGCCGGTGAACGGGTGGTAGACACTTGCGACATGGACCCCCATGTCCCTTATGTCTTCGGACCGCGGAGCTCCTCTGTGATCAGGTCCGGAACGAGGGGGTCCACAATGTGTTTTGGTTCTATTATCAGGATCCGTCGATCCACCTATCCCACCAGAAGCCCAGGTCCTTGTCCTCTGACTCACCACCACGCAACAGCTCAGCAGTAGTGAACTGGCCCTTTCTCGCCGGTTCACACTGGAGCTGGATCCTGCCAGCCACACCCAAGACCAACTCTTCAACTCTCTCCATCTCGTCACCCTGTCTGCCGCTCCGCTTTGAAGTGTTGGTCAATCTGTCATGTTTCCCCGTGTTGGCAGACACTCATCTTTCTTTAGTTTCTTTATTTCATAAACAAAATGAAAACAAAGGGCACGATGGCCAAAACAAAGCTCAATCCTCTTAACGAAAAGGAGACTGGGAAACCGAAAGCAAATCAGCTTGGTAAACAGTTGACCAACACTAAACAGTGAACCACAAACCCCTTAAATACAAAGAACACAAAATCCCACAACCAACCACAAAACACAAACACTAACAACACCCAGCTGTGACTCATAATCACCTAAACCAAACCCCAAAACCAAAGAGACAGGAAAACGATGGCCTCTAGTGGGCACCCACCGTTACTGACCCCAGACCTGACACTATGCTTCCTCATGCAATGATTGTGATGTCCCCTCCAACAACCAGTGGCATGAAGCGATGCTGCAGTCTGAGGGTCTGGTCCCCACAAAAAGGCTGTGGAACTTATTATGCAGCTACACCTCCATATGTAATTTGTGCAAGGCCACAATTTGTTTTGCTTTACATCTGACATTGCATTTTCATGCTTTCTTTGCCTTCATTGTGGAATATATGTGACCAGTATTTGTACAATGTGTTTGAGACCTTCAGCTGTGCCTGATACACTCAAACACCAACAAACCAGTACTGCCATCTAAGAAAGATCTACCATCTAAATAATATAGATAACATAACAAATACATAACATAAATTCAAGCAGTGGTCTCATCAGTTGGAAGGGGTAGAGGATGCTTGATAAATTGAGGAATGCCTCATGCATTACAGACACTACATGTAAACCTACAAAGTGCATCCATATAGTAGGTCTGCCTAGTATAAATTGGATGTATTTAATAATCTAGTGTATCTAGTATCTAATATGCGTAAGCATAAAATAAATGTCATGCTGTTTTGTGAATGATCACTGTAATCAATATGAAAAGTGTGATTTAGTGTGAAAAGTGTGATTAATTTGTCATAAATTGTCCTAGCTACATGGGCTGACAAAATACATTTCATTAGAGGGTATCAAAAATATCCATAATCATGTCTTCCCGTTGGAAATGACTTTTATATTTGCTTGCATGATTGAGAATGTAAAAGTCATTTCCAAGAGGAAGACATGGTTTCCAATGACCAGTGAATGTTAACAAGGTTTAAAAAATATGCTAAAAATAATTTGACAGCTAGAGCAGTACTCCTCTGAAGAACATCTACCTAGACATCTTCAAGTACTTTAAGTAATTTGTTGTCAGTGATGTGTTATTTTTGTTACCTTTGTTAAGGAAATTCTTGTCATTTGTACCAAGACAGATTTCAATGTATGTTTTGGTTCCTGTGGGGTGACAAGACTGCAGTATTCCCATTGCACTTTTCATCTCACTGCAGAAGCCATGCAGGTAAACAAGTTCAGTGTTCTCTTCTGCAGATGCCTGTTTGCACCCGTCTGTTAATATCTTGTTGAAAGCTCCCTGGGAAAACTGCTCTCAACAAGGACATCTTGGCGAGGAGGACAAAAAAGAATTCTGAAGCTATTTACAATCAGCTGAATAATTCATATGTATTAAATATTCACATTTCAATCACAAAGTCACTGTTCTATCTTAGGAGAAAAAGTGAGGAGAATCAAGCAGTGGTCACCAAGCAGCTGGAATTAAGTGACATGACTGAACGTTGAGTTACAAAAAGCAGTATTTATTAGTATAGGTCAACCTTTCATTATTTATATACCACAGACAAAAGAGGCTGCATCTGCTCATTATGTAGGACTGCAAGCTAATGAATTGTAAAGAATTCCCATGGTAATTAGAGAGGTTTAGATTAATGGCAAAGAGGCATTCTGCAGCGATAACAGAAAAGGAGCTCCTGTAATGCCTAAATTATAATAAATCACAAGATACTGTGTACTATAAAGGAGGGAAAACTTTGTTTTTAATATTTCCACACATACACACAATATGCTATAAAAGAACCTGAGTATATTGTGTCAAATATATGTTTACTTGCATTCAGAAAATTATACACCTTAAATGAATAGTTTTATTACATGAATGAATACAACCTTAGCAGCTGAGTGCTGGTCTGATTCATACAGTACAGAAGCTGCTGGTGAGGGCTAAATAATATTTTTGAATATTTATGCTATATCTGTTATCATATCTTTAGATTTTATAATCATTAATATCTTTAGATTTTATAATCATTAATCCATTAAACACACACACACACACACACACACACACACACACACACACACAAGTGGGATAAAACTAGACTAACAAATTAAAAGAAAAACAGACAAACAACATATCTAAGTGGACAATGAGGTATGTGTTCCTAACATAGTGGGTCATCAGTGTATTAAGTTTTTAGAGCCCAACTGGAAATTAACTGAATATTGTGTACAAAATACAAAATTGTATAATAACGAGCAAAAATGTATAACAATACATGATAATTTTATTAATAGCATGTTGGGCAGTTGCATTGCCTATAGCAAAGAAGATGCTAAAGTCCCTGTTATGTCTACTTAGCTGATATATTGTAATAATCAGTGAACAAGCAAGTTGCAATTTTATATTTTTTTAATTCATGGCAGTTTCTTAGCCAGTTTTCAAGGGTGGAAGTAACTTAGCTCAGTGTAGGCTATGTTACTACTTATAGCATAAACTGTTTTCACACATATTATTTGATACCCATAATAACATGTATAACATAGTAAATACACCAACCCCCTTCCCATGTCTCAAGCCAGAGGACCTTCCACAGCTCAGAAGAGAAGTCTTTGTGTTCAGGATAGTATAATTAGCTTTCTTCGGCTCCCCTTCTAACCTCAGATTGTATTGAATTGTGCCTTCTTCAAAGAGAATAAATTAAATTATCATGAGGAAAGAAAATTTTGAAATATAGAAATCGGTTCCTGCCAAAGCATTGCTTCGTCTTCATTCATTAGTCCCATATTATAATGTGAATTCTAATACAGCCTACAGCCCTCAGACACCCCCCAGGGTAAGTTGCTCTCCTGATTTATTAACCCTTGTGATCTAAAGCTAAGATATCTTATCTTGACACATTCACTGAATGGCTATGCCTAATAAAATCTGAAATTTGAATCAGGTAACAACAATTCTGGGGTTTATTACTGTGGAATTTTTTCAAGGTGCATCTTGCATCAATAATTCCACATGATTAAAGATTTTCTCTTTGTGCTGTAGTAAACACGGTTCAAGGCAGACAGGATGCAAGATCCAAAAATGCTTAATACAAAAAACAAGAAACACAAACCCAAATAACCAGAGCACAGGGCTGCTGGAGACAAGGAGGTTGGTAACAAAGTGCTCTCCAGGGCAGCAGGGGGTACCAGCGACACTGGCAGTGCTGTGAGACAGAGCTCCTGCTTGTCTGCATTCCCCTGGTTGCTGGGAACCAGGTTATCCTTTAGAGAAGAGGGCTTCTCAATGGTGAGGATGCCCTCAATTGTGTTTACCAGTTTAGCAAACTCCACTCCACCTCTTAGGTCCAGAAACATCCTACATTTGTGTAGCAGTTCATAGACCTTTTCCAGTCCAGCCCTCTCACCAGTCTGCTACATCCATTGAGTTGGAGGATTCTTCAGTAATAGGTGAGGGTTGAAGCAGAGAGGATGTAATCATGAGATCCAAAAATATGAAAAACAAAAAACATAAATGCAAACAAAAATAATGTTAACACCTGTAATAAATACATAAGCATGGTAGATTCTAAAGGACCACAAACATGATGAACAAAAACAAATGGAGCAAAACAGACCATCATTAACAGAATGTTGTGCAAAGAATCCACAAACAAAGCCTGAAGTTATTGAGGCAATTATTGAGACAAGATGAATCCTGACCATAAAAAATGCTCTGCCAATAAATCCCAGAAATGTGGTCATCAGACTCAAACTTCAGATTTAAATAGACTGTATCCATTCAGAAAATGTGTCAAGATATTGTCATGTGCAGCAAGTCAGAATTAGCATGGGTGGTAATCACTGCACACGACAAGGAGTCTTCAGCAGGTGAGTAAGGAACATACAGTCATAACTTCACAAGGCAATTATGCAGGGTTATGAGCTCGAGCTCGGGCACAGAACAGCAAGCTAACGCTGTCCATGCTATGAGTTGCTACTCGTGAGCGCCACCAATTTTACCCTCTTCACAATACTGTAACTTGACACGCCCCTTATCATGGTCATGTCCAAGGAATGAACAATACATTTTATAGAACGAGATGGGGAGGAAACCCATTTGTGTGAACTGCCTTGCAATATCTAATCTTTGGATCACGAGAGAAAATAAAAAGGGGCAGTATCTTACCATGGAGGGTATCTGACTAGACAGTGTGAAACATTTGGGAGGACAGGACACAGGAACAAGACAAAGGGGAACTGGGTAACAAGGTGACATGGCTAGGGCAGAACTAAAATCAGAACACATTCATGCAGACACACAAACAAAGGCATGTGGAGAATGTAAACAGTGACATAGACAAGAAATCAGGAGGAAGTCAGAACATTACAGAAAGCCAAGAAACAGGGAAAAAGGGAGAACATCATAGTGCAATAATATTGGCTGTGGTTTCTATTTATTTCCCCTAACTGCATCATCATCCTATACATGCTAAGCTTGTCCAGGAATACAGTTATACTTTACAATAAAATTACATTTAAAATGACAAGGGAACAATTTCCCTACATTTTCCTTTATATGTTGGTAAAATTAATGTCTGGCAGGTGAGCAGTAATAAAGTACATATATACCAGCCATAACATTAAAACCACATGCCTAGTGTTGTATATGTCCTCTTCGTGTCACCAAAACATCTCAGACCCACTGAGGCATGGATTACACAAGACACCTGAATGTGTGCTGTAGTATATGCACCATTAAGTATAAAGTTTTAAGTAGCAAGATGGAGCATATCCCACAGCAATCAGATTGAGATTGCTGGGAAATTTGAAGGCTATGTCAACACCTTCAGCTCTTTGTTGTGTTCCTTTCAACACTCCTGAAAAATGTTTTGCAGTTTTGCATGCTGAAAGAGGCTACAGACTTAAGGGAACACCATTGCCATGAAAGGATTTACAGTAAATTTACAGTTCAGAATTCATGGCTTCAGTTGTTCAGTTATTTACAGATTTGTTTCTTAGAACCTAACTAATAATTGTTTGCAGAAACCCTCACATATTCATGGAAACATCAGATATCCTCTGCATTTTTTTGCCATTTTTTTGTGCCGATATATAATTTTTCATGCACTTTAGCATAAATTATTAAGAGAAATATAATTTACTATTTGTGTAACATAATGAAAGCATGACTTGGGATGGGGAAATACCCCTGTACTCAGAGGCGGGAGGTTTGAAAGTAGTCAATCAGAGAGCGACATTCATTTCTCCTTGTTGCTGATTGGCTGCTGCCCTGTGACACATCTCTGGCAGATGCAGTCCAGCATTCTCTCATGAGAACAATTTCCCACGAGGAGCGGGTAAGCAGATCTCGAGTGTTTCGCTCAGTGTTCTCGTGTTTTTCGTTTTGATCTTCTTAAAGTATTTTTATTACTGTAAATTACATTAAATTATTACTGTATTTACCCTGCTTATACCAAAGAAAACAACAGCGCATACCAAAGAAAATGTGTTTGCATGAATTACAGTGTAGTCTATACATGGGTAATATCTACATTTTACATTCTAGCACTGCAAGAGACAGCAGTTCAGTGTAAACTGAACAGTACAGATATGGGTTTACCTTTACATTTTTTATTAAGGGTAATGTATTAAGCTGAGTTTAAAATGGAAGTAAAGTGTTTTGGGAGAATATTTGAGGGCATAATAGGCTTTTTTTAACCACATCACAAATTTGCATTTTTTCACAATTAGCCGGTGCTTTGGAATGTAACACCACTGAATGTCAGGGGTTTACTGTACATATAGTTTTTTAAGTAGGTGCTCAAAGTAACATGAATTCCAGGATTCCAAAATTAAAATTTTGGTACGTTGTGCTATGAAATGAAAAGACGGCATGTATTCATAGGAATAAGCAAATGTTAAAAAACAACAAATCACATTGTTTTATTCATAGAGATATTTGCAATTATAAGTAATTAGCTTTTTAGTGCAATGTGGTTCAGTGTTGGTCTTGTTGGCAAACCATATATAGAGTTACAAGAGTATATAGTTTTAAAGCTTCACAAATTGTCAATTGGATTCCTTGGAGTCATTTGGTACCAGGCCGTGCAGAAAGACAGAAAATGTTTTATTGATTATCAGAGTCTAAAAGATTTTTTATTTTGAAAAATTGTCTCGTACTATCTTTTGATACATTAGTTATTTTTCTTTGATGCCATGTATTGCCTCCATAGAGATGCATCCCTATAACACCATGCTCCCAGCTCCACATTTCATGGCTGTGTTTTTTCACATAGTTTCTAAATACTTTCCCCTATTGATCTTAATCAATTATAAAATTATAAAATACCTATTTAGTGTGGGAATGATTCCTTTTTTTTGTATTTAAAGTTCGAAGTCAAATCATATTAAGAAACACACACAAACATGGAGAGAACATGCAAATTCCGTGCAGAAAGAAACCTTGGCAGCCCTACTTGGAAAATGAACCCAGGGCCTTCTTGCTGTGATGCAGCAGTGCTATTGGAAGTATATTAAATATTACACACATATTGTTACACTATTATGCTATGTATTTAAAAAAATATCATGCTGCCATTTTTGAGTGTAGTGCAGTACATTTATAGTATTGTTATAATTATGGGATTATTACTGCAAAACTCTCAATGCATGCCTTTGTAGGAAGGTGTATTAATACTTACATTAGCAGTATTTCTTGTATGTATTGCTGGCAGTCATGCATACAAATACAAAATATATTTTGTTACACTTAACAGCAACACAGCAGTCTGCACACATTTCTGTATATGTAAAATTAGATTTTAATTAAACCCCATTAAAAGTAAAAAACCTCTTCTGATTAAAACTCTCTATATAGCATAAACCATGAACACAGTGGCAAAGAATAAGCTCTCCAGCACAGCTCTCACAGTCAGTAGAATGTCATGAGACATTTCATTCAGTCCTATCAATAACATTTTGATGGAAGGTGACCAATCATGAAATCATTGATATCCCCAGGATGTCTGTTAGATGAGGGTACTGGCAAAACTCAAACAGGCACTCATGTAATTGACTAAAATGGCAAGCAGAATATATGATGTGTGACCAATTTGGACACTCTTTATGAAATAGCTCAGACTGGCATTTGAAATTAAACCACTCTCCTCTGCCCCTGTCCTGCCCCTGTCCTGCCCCTGTGTCATAGACAGAAATGAGTTTTTACAGCACGGTGGGTTCCCATCAGTGATTGGGGCTATTGATTGAACACACTTACTATTAGGGCCACAGAGGTGAGTCAATATCATACTCAGGGTATTGATTTTCCAAGGGCAGTAAATATACAGATTTGCAGTGTCCCAGAACCCTTCTCCAGTTATGTTTGATATGGCGAAAACCAAGGTGGTAAAAATGGATTACTTAAGACCCCAATGATGACACTAGACATAAAGCTTAGTGTTTCATACCAGTGAGGTTATGTGCTCACTCGATATTCAAGTCAGATCCCATGTTTAATGTTTAATTGCATTGTTCATGAATCTCATGACTGAAAACTAGTAGTGAGGGCCATGAGGGCCTAATTAAAGTAAGAAAATAGCTACACTCCTCACAAGGAAAATGAGTATACAATGGGAAAAGCAAGAGCTAAAGCATTAGAGGTTTGTGGGAATGTTGTGTACTTAAGATATAGTACAACTTTGTAAATAAAGTGAAGTGGAAGAAAGGGGGACCAATTATATTTCTAGGATTTCCCATTTACAAATGTACATATCTGGTGTTCAAAGACAGAATTTGCATCCTTAAAATTGCTAATCATATTATAATGTGAGTGTTACAGTCCATGGAGCTCCCCTGGATACTTGCCTTTCCATTTTTTAAGGACACAGGAAGCTCACCAAAGCCTGTGATGTAAGGCCAAGCAAGAGTTGAACTGAAGCCCGACACCAGCAGACTCACATACACTCACTTCCTAAATTTATCTGACAGCTAATGTAGGACTGTATTTTCTGACTACGACTGGGGTCACTGTGACCAACAGCAGTTGACTTCAAACTGCTGCCATTTAAAAGGCTTAAACCTCAGAAGCTGAGATTTATGTATTTTCTCAGCCGTCAATGAACACCTACACTGCAAAAAACTGCTATCCAGGTGAAAGACACTGACCAGTCTTGCTGTCGGGAATGACCATAGGCCCAGAGGAACATGCCAAGTTCCTGGATGGTGCATTCAGCTTGACCATTGGACTGAGGTTGATAAAACAAGGTCAAGCTGATGGTGACCCCAGTTTGACATGGAAAAACCGGCCCACTGGAATCATAGTGTACCCATTCGACATCGGTAGATCTATGACAAAATTCATGGAAATATGAGACCATGGTCTGTTTGGCACAGACAGGGGCATTAACTTCATGACATCAACTTCCAGGAAAAACTGTCATACAGGATCAGGCACTTTGAAAATAGGCACACTAGTAAACAGAAATTTCAATTATTAAAGGCTTCTCAAGCAGGAGTCATCATAGATTTTAGACTTGATTTGGGGAGGTTGGATAGGGGTGCGGTAACCAAACTAAAGCCCTTGATAAACCAATGATGAAATTTGTTAAACCCCAGTAACTGCTGGAGAACAGGCCACTCTGAAACCACAGACACCTTTGCATCATCCATCCTGACCTCCGGTGGCCCAATGTTGCAGCCAAGAAACGAGATCTTCAAAGTCACACTTCTCATAATTCACACACAACCCATGCTGAAGTAGGTGGAAGAGGACCTGCCTAACATAGGCGACATGTTCCACGTACATTTAAAAGTACACCAACATGTCATGGAAGATGTCAGTTATAAAGGCCTGAAAAATGGAGGGGTATTTTCCAACTCAAAAGGCATAACATTTTACATACAAAGGCCAGATTTGGTGCTAAACATTGTCTTTTATTTTTCATCCTCCCAGATGTGAACAAGGTTCTAAGCTCTCCACAGGTTGAGCTTGGTTAAAATAGTTAAACTGCTGAGCTGTTCATTGGCTGAAAGGATCAGAAGGGCCAGAATCCTCCAACTTTCTTCTCAATAAAAAAAAAAATTAGCAGATTCGGGAGACTTGGGCTGGCTAATAAACCACTGCTTGAGTGCCTCCCAGGGGCAGGGGCACTGCGATTGGTCTATTCTTTTGTCATGTATGTGACTGAACAAAAATGCACAGGAATGCTTTCTTGGTTAGTTTATGCAGCCTTCCATTAGAAAACCATAAAACAAGAACAAAGAGCAAAGGAGACAAGTGTATCTGGGTTGAGCTGGGCTTTTATGGGAAATGAAAGTTATGTACAAATGAGACTTGGTAGGGTAGAGATGGTTGAAAAAGGGTGGGGGGTTAGGGCATGTGGAGCCCAGGCTCAGAACTCATTAGGACAGGAAGGCTGGGAGCGTGACGTAGGAGATGCAGCCTTGACACATTTGCTTACTAAGATTTCTGTTAATTTTGCTTATTTTAAGAAATAGGCAAAATAATAGTTCTTTTTTTTCAGTATAGCATGAATAATGTAGAATAGCCAAAAAATGTTTTGCACTAACATACTTGTAGAATCCCAACATGAAGGCCTAGCTCTAACAAGCTTTAATACTCAAGGTTCACCATTGAAATAGATATACATTTAAATATTGAGTAAAAATAAACAAACTAGGTTAGATATATTTACAGCATTTAGCAGACACTTTTATCCAAAGTAATTACAGGGGACAGTCTCCCTGGAGCAACTTGGGGTTAAGAGTCTTGCTCAGGAACCCAGTGGTGCTTTGCTGAAGGTAGGATTCAAAACACGAGCTCTTGGTCCAGAGGCAAGTATCCTACCCACTAGGCCACCACCACCCCATTTAAAATTGGAATGTAAATTGTTATATTAAGCAAAAGTAACTGTCAGGGGTACAGGAAGATTTACTCAATAAAATTTGTTGGAATAAACAAAAGAAGCAAAACATAAGCATGTGGGTTTTTTGTTTGTTTGTTTTTTGCTTAATTTGCTTATGTTTGATGAAATCAAACTCAACTGAAATATGTACATCCTATTTTCAACATACTTTCTCCAGTTTTTATCATTTGCTATGGTTTTAGTATTCATTCACATGCAGTTCCTATTCTCTATTGATAGGTTCAGCAGAGCATCTGTATATTTATTTAGTTATTATGTCATGATGTATTTAATGAGCAAACATGGTCAAATAAAAAAAATGCACAACAATAATTGTGCAACAAACTCAAGTACAAATATAAAAGTAGCATCAGAACAGAATTTTACATGGAATTCTTCCATGTGTGTATTATCACCAGCAGCGACTTTTAAGGGTTAAGTGATACAAAACCTTTAAAGGCACTTTTTCTTTTTTAGTTCATTTTGTAATGAAAAAGTAGATAAATGTGCTAGATTACTATGGTTAATGTCCATTATTGTAGAGAACGTGTGTCTCAAATGCCAGCATGAAAGGCTGAAGTCAACTAGAAGACTTTAAATAATACCTATATGGCCACCATTAAAGTCCCTGTGTGATTGAGATAGATTGACCTAATAAAAGAGAAGCTTAATGAAGTGTATTTTTCTGTTCTTCCTAGGTTCTAGGTTCAGCTATAAATTTAAATGAGGAACAATTTATTTCCATCCATTACATTACATTATTCACTCTTTTCTCTTCAGGGGACTGGCAGTAAGCTTTAAAGAGAATGAGTTTGGGCTCAGCATTCAGAAATATAATGTCACATTTATTTATTTTTTTTTGTTTTTGTTTTTTTATGTTTGTTTGTTTATATTGTTGTGGAAAAAGAGATAAATGGTCATGTGAGTTCTTTGTTTTGTCTTCTGTCCTGAGCATAGTGTTTTTTTGTCCTGAATGTAGTGTTTTTCAGTTCTGAAATAGTGGTTTGAATTCAGAAACCAGCATAGGTTTCAGAGAACGTGATTAATAATCCACATGCAGTTTCAATTGTAGTAAAAGAAAATCAAGATCACCTACAATATAATGGAGATAAGTATAGTTCTAAAATCCCAATGATGCACAATTATAACAATACTTCAAATATTATCTTTGAGGCCAATGGACTGAGCTTAATTAAAGGGCAGAAATGGCAAGTATGGTAGAGATGGAAAGCTATTTGGAGCACAGTATAGAGAAATGTATACACTACCAGTCAAAAATTTGGACACACATCTTCTCATTCAATGTTTTTTCTTTGTTTTTTTATTTTTCACATTAAAGATTAATATTGAAAATACACAAAATGATGAGGGAACACAGGGAATTATGTAGTAAACAAAAAAAGAGTTAAACAAACCAGAATATGTTTTGTAATAAGGTAGTGATGGACTTTCTTTTTGCTTGGTTAAGTGGTTCCTGCCATAATGTGGAGTAGAACCAGGATCACTAACTCTGTACCAACCCGACCATCACAACTGATGATCTCAAACACATTAAGAAGGAGAGAAATTCCACTGATGAACTCTTGACGTAGAAACACCTGTTAATTAAATACTGTTCCAGGTCGATACCTCATGAATCTGATTTTAAAAATGCCAAGATTATGCAAAGCTTTCATCAGAGCAATGGGTGATGTTTTCAGTATGAATCTACAATGTAACAATAATAAAAACAAAGGAAATCGTTGAATGAGTAGGTGTGACCTTTTGACTGGTTTTACACACTCTTGTCCGTTAAAGATTTTTGTATATAAAACTACAGCTTCAATGGAGAAACTATTTAGGCTTGTGAGTTTGTTTTTGTACTGAAGAGAGACTTTTCAAGATTTTTCAGAAATAAAATATAATGACAAGTAACAGATGTGCAACTAATGTAGGGACACATTGTAGTTCACAAAGTAGCAGGTCCTTCATATTAGTAACCCTAGACTTTGTTTACTATGAACACACATTCAATACCTGTACCAGAGAGAGATGTCACATAATATAACCTCGAGTGCTTTGATGTTCCACTCTGGCACATAAACAAATAAGATGTTACCCTTTATAAGGTGTTGTGTAGTTTTATATGTTGCAAATGTACCCATGTCTAAAAATGATGAGTGCTGATATTAATAATGACAGATATATGAGCTCAAAAGGACCCTGATAAACAGGGGTTGACATAATTTCTGGTACTCTAATGAGTACTTACATGAATTAATTGGTACACACCAAAATTAAGAGTTTTCCACCTCACCATGGGCGCTGGAATCATTATAGTATTTTTATTTTATATATAGTTATGTTTCAAGAGCACCTGCGAATTGTAAAAATTGTGAATTTGTGATGTGGTTAAACAAATGCTAATAAATGCCTATTTTTTAGAATAAACCCTAAAATCACCCCAAATATGCTCCCAAAACACTTTAATTTCATTTTAAACTCAGCTTACTACAATCCCTTAAAATATAAAGGTAAACCCTTTGGTATAAGCAGGTTATAGGGGCCCTTTTTGAGTTTAAACTGAAAGAGTAATATGTGCTACAGGAGCGCCCATATCTATTAGTTGTTACTTTTATTTTGAATATGACTCTTAGATTGGTAGATTTGTATAGAGCCTTGAAGTTAAGATGGCCACCTTTGATCTAAGAAGCAGAGAACGAAGGAATTTGTTTAGAGACTTGGTGGCATATAGTTCTTTACAAGCTTTACAAAGCCCTCAAATTTGGATATATTTAGTTTACTTTTGAACTCACCTTGGATATACTTTATACCTTTTTAACCACCTTCCATCTGAAAATGTACAAGTTTTACTTCAACTTAAAGCATGTCAAAGGAGAAACCAAAGTCTATTTTGAAAACACAGGTAAATACAGTAATAATTCATTTTAATTTACAGTAATAAAAACACAGGGCTTTAAGAAGAACAAAAAGAAAAACATGAGAACAATTTAATGCTAAAATGCATGAAAAATTATATACTGGCATGAAAAAAGCAAAGTTTCCGCGAACAAGTTTGGTTCTAAGAAAAAAATCCATTGTAACATTTTTCAAAATCATTCGTTTCATTCCCCCAACATTAAAAATTCTTCAGACACCCCTGGACCTCACTATCCATTTCATCCTCTTTGCTAGCTTCATGTTTATCAAAAACTGGATGACTGAAATGTTTAGCCCTCATATTGTTTGCACTTTTAATTATTTTAAAATGGAATTATTTTTTCTTTTTAAGGTATTCCTTACCTGAGTTAATTAGAGATCCACTAAAGTTACAAATTAGGTACGCTTTTGCACTGTGAACACTGCAGACGGCCAGGCATTTAACTGTTTATCCCATGCATGTGTACTTGCATACCACTTATGTCAACCCTGGCTGATAAAGGACTTTTGCATGGAACTCATGATATGATCCACCTGGGTGGCCTCCTGTGGTGGGTATAATATGATGTTCTTGCCAAAAAGTAGCGATCAAAGTAAACTATCTTACAAATAGAACTTTAAAATAAGTTTTGGCTTTGTGTTGATTTCTTGCTGAAATGTGTTGACTGTGAGGCAAACCATAAGAGTTCAGACCGTAATGTTCTGTAAGGTGTTTCAAGATTATAATCTTGTTTCTAACCAGAGTGGTACTGTAGTACTTGCAGACGTCAAATACAACAGGCAGATACCTGCCCACAGACACAGCTGTAGCAGGTTTAAAATTTATATATACACTGATGACCCACGCACTGCTGTGCATGGTCCACTGTTACGACTATGTCAAGGTCACTGCATACTGAGAATGACCTACCACACAAATAATACCTGCTCACGGGTGTTCCTCTGGGGGCCAGGGTGTGTTGATATGGTAGGTGTACCTAATAACCAGGATTCATATATTAACCCCTTCTAAAGTGCATTTCAAGTAAAAAAAAAATCATTTGAAATATCAAAATATCAAAACATTTAAGAAACAAAACTTGAACTTTGACCAAAATGTAACATTTTAGCTTCTGTGTTTTGATTACATCAGCATGCACCACTAAACTCCCTCCACCATCCTACAAAGTTGAAAAGCTCATATCTGTATTAAAAACAATACATAAAATTTGGATAGGTTTTAGCATTTTGCTCCAGCAGTGTTGATGAACATTCATCAGTAGCTGATGGCTTTTTAGTGAAGGAGACCCCAATACAAGTACTGGCAACCCCACACAAGTTACATTTCTCTGCTTAGTTTCACCTAGAATACCTGATTTACCTTATTAACTACCAATATCCAGACTGGGATAACAGGAAGAAGAAACTGTAGGAATTAGCTTAGGGCTGATTCAGCACTATATTCATTAATTGATTAGTCCATTTGTTTATTACTTAGGGGACTTATATCAAAGCAGGGTTAAGTAGTCCAGCGTAAGCTACTCATCCAATGAGGTAGTTCAGTAAGAATACAGTAATTAACCTGTATAAAGGTCTTAATTGCGCGGTTAAGAAGAGATTTGCTTTGGATAGGGGAAATATAAGGATAAATTTTAATTACTTTACGAGCATAGGTGCATATCAGCCATGAAGTGACTTCACCTTAAGGAACAAGAAGGAATTGCTGGTTACAATAAGACAACATTAAGTACATGAGACAAACATAAAACACACAAACACAAAATAAAACAAACATGAGCAATGATTGAATTAGTAATGATATTGGTAAGATTTCTGAAAACAGTTAAAACGTCCCTGAACAGTGAGCGTAATGAAATATCACAACCCAGTTCAGAAGAAGAAACAGGTTAGCACGCATGTGGCCAGCCCTGCACCAAAGTTATCAAATTAGAGAGAAGCATTTTACTTGTTTGTTGGTTTGGAGATGAAGCAGAGTGGAGAGTGGGCTGGTCACCCGAAGTCTCTCTCAGGTGTTCTTAGAGAGTCTCTGAGTTTGTAAAACCCAGGGTTTTATATTGTCCGAAGGGAGTGAGGGTTCCTCACCACCACATTTCACAACTGACTAATTAGAAGAGTCGGCCCCTGGGCGTGCAGGGCCCAAAGTGGGAGAAGTCACTTTATAACTTTGCAGAATGTGAAACTACTTGTTGGCAGAATAAAGTTCCATAACTTTTGCACAGTCCATAATTGTATATTTGTTGTGATCAGAGCTTTATAATGAAACCAAACAAGACAGACCATCAACAAACATTATCAGATTATGGCCTAGTTTACAGATACATGTCCAATTTAACCATAATTATTCAAAATAAACTTCAAAATGAGTGAATATCATGATTATAATTCCCTTTTGGTAATCACCAGTTATGACTTCCACAAATGCTTACGTTTTAAGTGCTTACGTTTTAAGTCAAAACGTAAAGTGCTTACGTTTTAAGTCAAAATCAGAAAACCCTTTGTCCTCTGGCCACATGGCTGGGTGATTTGTGACTTTTGGCTACGTATATGCCTGGATATCACATTTAAAATACCAAGTACATGTTGTTAAGTGAAATGGTTATTGCGACCATTACCAGCTCTTATTACTGATAAAAATGAGAACAAGAATGACTATTCTCTCTTCAAAAGTTTTATTGATATGGTTTTCTCTATATAAACTAACACAATACCAGGTTATATCATAGCTAAATGTAAAGAATTAACTTTGGGGTTACACAATGGATGGTTATCAAATAAACTTACAGTATATAAGTATTTTCATAGAAAAACACCAAGATGTCTTTTCCTCTATTTGCTACAGAATTCAGAGTGTGTGTGTGTGTGTGTGTGTGTGTGTTGGAATGTCTCTGAGTGGAGGAGTTCATTGCTAGGTCATCTTGATACCGCAGGGTGGCTAATGTTATGTATAAAAAATTTATTGTCCTGAAGCCTTTAAGTGGTTCAAATTAGTGGTCGTAAAATGTTTCTTCCCTGTCCCGTCAGTGTTGATATGTTCCAGTCCTTCTGCTGTTCAAACAGAGGACTCTCTCTAGTTTAATTAGCCCAAACTGGAAGTTCGGGGCGGG
>JBBJLS010000023.1:2962179-2975459 GCA_037577275.1 Bryconaethiops microstoma
TGGTCCCGGAGCTTTGTGAGGGTTGACCTTCTTGAAAGACCATCTCACATCTTCCATTTTGAGTGTAAGAGCTCCAGCCTCCCCGCCCATCTGATGAGAATACCTGTTATCAGTTAACCTAAGGAACTTTACAGAAGGTTGCTTGCATAAACTTTTCAATCTTACTCTGTCTCTGCTTGAACTACACTTTTTTTTTTTAGTGTGTTGCTCAAGCATCAATTTCTAAATTTGTTCATGTTTACAAAACAGAACTAGAAGTTTGTCACCAAGTTTCTTTTTTTTTTTTACCAGATATCTTTATTGCTGAATACCTTTTCTTTGTCATTTTGCCTGTTAAATAAAGTAAATTCCAAATTACAGATTTCAGTTTTCATTGCACTTTAAGACAGTGTCCCAGCTTTTTTTTTTTAAATGGGGTATGTAAGATGAGCTAAAAACAACAAATGAATATAATCAGTTGAATAAGATTATAAAAATAATTGGCAATAAACTATTTATTCACAGTGTCGAACAATGTTGTGTAAACAAAAAACACATATGAAACATGGTGAAGGCTGTCAAAAACCATTTGTTGTATGAGAGCACTTTACATTAAATCTGATCACATTCTGCAGTATATGCAAATTGCCATCACAAAAACTAAAGAAGCGAACCTTGTGAAAATTAATATTTGTGTCATTCTCAAAACTTTTGGCTACAACTGTAGGTGTAAATAACCTGAAATACGTACACCAATATACAGTGTTACAAGCTAATTGCATGTTTCCTCTTTTGCACACATAATAAATTCCCTTGAAAGTAATGAGATTTAAAGGAGCAATAGGGTTCAACAGCTAAGACTGAATTGAAGATGCACCAATCAAAATCTATCTAACTGAGCTGTATGGAAAAGCTTGAAAGCATCAAATCAGGTCTCCAAAGAATCAGCAAAAATGTTAGATAGGGGTTTGTGGTCAGACGAGATAAGAAATGGACCTGTTAGGCCAAAATTCTAAATGCCAGGAGTGGTGTAAATCTAACAATAACCTTGTTTTTGGGACAAAAATTGAATTTTAACTTCAACAGCAGTTACAGCTTCAATAACTACTACAAATAACTAATAAACCACTACTCACATCAAGTTCTGTTTTGGATTCAGCCAGTCTAGGGTGGTCTACACAGTCAACAAGAAAGACAATGCCGTTGATAGCTGGGAGGTAGTTTTTCCACACTCTTCGTGCTAGGAGACAAACACAGTACGTAAGCACTTTGTCTCAAACTAACAATCAACATGAGTCACGTGAGGCACTACTTACCCTGTGCATGGCCACCAAGGTCAAATGTAGTGAAGGTCATGCCAGCAATTGTCAGCTCTTCTGAGGCTAAGTGATAAAAATAAAGAGTTCTTTATTCATGTCAGAGTTATTCAATGTGTGTCGATTTCACACTGAATACTTTTTACTTTTAACTATTGGTACAGCAATTATTTGTCATTAATGCTACAGATTTTTCTGTTGTAGATACATAAATTCTGCACAAATATATTTTCTGTAATATCAGTGCTAAACTCTCAAGCCTTGACTGATAACGTGAATGTAAAGGGGGTTTTTTTTACTGCGAACACAAACATCACTAAATGATAATTCTTTTACTCATTTAGAAAGATATAGCATACTGGAAATGCTAATGTTAGGGGTTGAGCAGTTGTTGGCTTGGGTGATAACCAGAGCATTTAAACCTGCTTCCTTGCTGATCAAAGGCTATTACTTGATGGTTGTAAGCCTATGACTGAAGAGCATGTCTTTTCTTGCTCAATACCCCCCAACAGCCTCGAAGGACTGGATAAGTATGACATGTTGAGCATAACTGATTAGCACAATCTATTCCAATATCTAGTCCAAGGCGATATCAGAACTGCCTAATTCTTGAATATATTAATTTCTTAGATTATAAAATCTACAACATGTACAAGAGCAGCTCAGATCAATTAAAACAAATACAGTAAACCCCTGTTTATCGCGAGGGTTATGTTCCAAGAGCACCCATGTATAGTGAAAAATCGTGAATATGTGATGTAAAACAAATGCCTGAAAATGCCTATTTTTGTAGAGTAAACCCTAAATATGCCCTCACATATGCTCCCAAAATACTTTAATTTCATTTTAATACTTTACCCTTCAAGAAAATGTAAAGGTAAAACCGTATCCGTACTGTACAGTTTTCACTGAACTGCAGTCACAGTGCTAGAATGTAAAATACTGAT
The DNA here is from genome assembly GCA_037577275.1 of Bryconaethiops microstoma. Lineage (NCBI taxonomy): Eukaryota > Metazoa > Chordata > Actinopteri > Characiformes > Alestidae > Bryconaethiops > Bryconaethiops microstoma. The sequence continues at coordinate 2,964,422 of JBBJLS010000023.1, forward strand.
GTTACCCCTGTATAGACTGTATTGTAATCCATGCATGTGCATTTTCTTTGGTATGCACTGTCTTTTATTTGATATAAGCAGGGTAAATACAGTAATAAATTAATTTAACTTACAGTAATAAAAATACAGGGCTTTAAGAACAACAAAATGAAAAACACGAGGACACTCATGACATTTCACGGGGGAAATTCTGGACAGCATCTGCCAGAGATGCATCACAGGGTAGCAGCCAATCAGCAGGAGAAATAACATTCTCGGATTGACTACTTTTAAACCTCGCGTCTCTGAGTGTAGCTGACTGTGACGCCCGGGTCTTGTCCGCCACAGAATTTCAAAGGACAATCGATTTTAGATTACGTTCATGCAAGTCCTCTATACATTTATTTTGGATGTGTATCATTTTTTTTTACAATAGCATTTATGACATAGGAAGCCAGACTGAATAATCTGTGTTTAGTAACAAAATAGCTCTGAATAAGAACACGAAATTATAGGAAAATCTACTTGTGGGTTGCAGAAGCTTTTTGATCAGATGTGGGGACCACAAATGGCAAAAGGTTCGGAACTCTTGCATTACTATTTGCAATTACTAGTTGCATAACTGTGAAGTATTTATGGCAAAATTAATGGAATCAGAACATTTTAAACAGGTACACGATATAAACTCAACATCACACACTACTTCATATACTTGTACAAACTATCTACATAAATGATCTTTTCCAAATAAGATCCCCCATACAAATGACATCATCTGTCATTATAAGCTTAAGAATAAGTGGCTGCAAGAATGAAAGCACAATGGATCCCTGACTCTGGCCAAGCAGTTTAGCAATTAACACTACATAAATACAAATAATGCACTATGAATGACCAATTACTTTCATGAGCTAAATTCAGTACAGGGCTGCAACTATCAAATATTTCTGGAATCAAGTATCCTGTCGATTTTTTTTATCGATTAATCGAGTAATCAAATAAAACACACTTTTGCGTTTTTAAACAACTATATCAATAGTGTGTTATGCAGCATGAAAGACCTCTTAAAATAAGCAAGCAATTGGCTGTTATTCCTCACAAAAAAAGGTTTTTATTCAAACAACACTTATTAGATCAAACCTTGGCTTACTGGCTCCAGAACTAAGCCTATTTACAGGTTAATGTGCACGCCTTTAAAAGAGCAAGTAGTGGTTGCAAAAAGGTCAGCATATTGACATGATCAGAAGTAAGCCTTGCCCTACGCTTTGGGGCAATGTTCCCAGCAGCAGAGAACAAATGCTCTGAGGGCATTGAGGTGGATTGAATACTTAAAAAAGACTTGGCAAGATTTGCCAGGTTTGGGTATCTTGCTGCATTTGCTCTCCACCATGGCAGTCAAGATCCTCTTTTTTGGAGAGAGGATGTTCACCAAAATATTGTAAGACCTCCCTCTGCACCTTTTGATTTTGCTTCTCATCCTCATCCTCTTCATCATAGCAATTGGAGTCTGATGATGATCCAAGAACACTGGGAGATAATCCCTTGGCTTGAGTAGCTGGCCAGTCGTCTTCTACGTTGGTGGTAGATTTATTTCCCCTTCGTTGGACTGTCTTTCTTGCCTTTTGACAGTTAGTGACACTGTTTGAATTGTTCTTTGGACCTTAAATGAGAAGGCAAGAACTTAAGTTTTCTGAACCGGGGGTCGAAGGCAGCAGCAAGCAGGGCAGTGTTAGGGTCCTCAGGTTTAAATACAAAAAGGTCTTCCCACCTGTCAAAGATCACCTGTTTAGTTGTAAGACCCTGAAATGCCCTCACTGGTGCAGTATCAAAAGCTGAACTCAGGATGGATTTCTTGAGAGTCTGTACCAACTGAGGAAGTGCAGACAGGGTCACATATTGTTCCCCACTCAGGAAGTAGCCCCCTCGAAAGGTTAAAAAATCTGAGTCAGCTCTTCAGTCATGATCCACAGCTCTGGCTTCAGATCCAAACAGTGATGCTTTCCCCGTGGGTTGACTGCAGGATCGGAAAGAGCTGCAGTTACTGGCCATCTCTGTTCAAGGAGCCTAGATAGCATATGAAGTGTACTGTTCCCCATAGTACTCACATCCTGTACCAACATGTGCTGTTGCACTCCCATTTGCTGCTGCTTTTCTTTATGTTCACTCCTTTTAAAGTGTTTACAAGGCACCTCGCAGAGGCCACAACTTGAGATGGTTTTGTTATTTTTCAGTGTATTCTGCACAACTAAATTCAGTGTGTGCCCTGCACATCTAACAGAGGCCCATCCATGTCTCTCTTTCAGAATTATGGCACCTGCCACTGCATTGGCCCCACTGTCATGGACAACTGCCTTCACTTTTTCAAAAGGAACTTGAAATTTAGCAGCAGCCTCCTCCAGCCAATCTGCAATGTTTGTATGCCTCTCCTCTAGAGACATTGTAGTGACGGAGAGGACTTGATTTCCCTATCATCTCCTAAAAAATGGCAAATGACCCCCTGATAAGCCTCCGTGGCCTCACTTGTCCAAATGTCTGTTAGTGCAACACAGTCTGTCTCCTTTCCAAAGTTCTTTAATCTCTCTGATATTTCTGAGTACATTTGTCCCATCATGTTTGTGAAATGTGTTCTTGAGGGAATGGTGTATTTGGGATTGAAAGCATTAATCATATTCTTAAATCCTGTGTCCTCCACCATGGACAGTGGGCACATGTCTGAGATGAGCATATTCAAAATGCTGTTGTTTAAAACAGCAGCTTCTTCCACAGTGCATGAATGAACTGCCCGGACGAAGCTGTCCATGCGCCGCTGTGATGTACTGTGGGAGGAAAAATAGATTTGAACAAATAGAACAAATGCTATAAACTCGCCCAAAAGTAAACGTATATGCTAATGAATTTAGTTTTGTCCATCTGTTGCATTTATTATAACTACCTATGTATGGGGAAGGCGTGTTTTAAGATGTAACTTATCTGTGTGTGTGCGCGCGTGCGCACGCAAGGGAGGGAGAGATGAGGAGTGAGATCTTGGTGCATTTGCCCTCTTGCTACTTATCATGCCTTGTCACTATCGACTAACAACACAGCCTACAAATACTGTACATTCTAAAAAGTGCTAGTGTTCATATCAGTTAGCAATCGTAAAAATATGTTACCTTGTAGAGGCTCCGAGCCCACTTGGAGAAGTACAGTTCACGAAAGGATTTTTTTCGGTTCAGGTGCTGCAGCATTGAGGATGTACTGTTGTGGAAGGCCAGGTCCGTTTTACAGTGTATACACTGCACTACGTTGTCTGCCTTACGCAGTGTAAAATGGTCTATCACTGTATTTTACGATCTTCACTTTCCGCCATTTTCAAATAAACGCGCCGTCTTAACACTAGAACTGCTGACAGCATCAATTGACGTCATTTCTTCAGAATCAGAATTGCGTCTTTTGGCCTATTGGAGCAGCAAGCATGCTCTATAAGAAACATATAGGTGTGGTGTAGGCACATGTACACACGTAATTTTATATATTGTTGTTTTATACTGTTGTGCTTGAGAAACACCATCAACTGGAATCAAATTCCTTGTATGTGTTCGCTCACATACTCTGCCAATAAACAAGATTCTGATTTTGATATGGCGATTACGTTTACGTTTACGGCATTAAGCAGACGCTTTTTATCCAAAGCGACTTCCATTCCCTAACTACAGGGGACAGTCTCCCTGGAGCAACTTGGGGTTAAGGGTCTTGCTCAGGAACCCAATGGTGGTGTGCTGGAGGTAGGATTCGAAACCATGACCTCTTGGTCCAGAGGCAAGTATCCTACCACTAAGCCACCACCACCCCTGCGATTGGTGCTGTACGACGGGCTCTGGGTCCTAAGTCCACTGGACACTTGCTGTGTCTGCTGTTTGCAGTTTGCTTGGATGTATGCCAGCAGGTTACATGACTAAATGCCTGAACATACTGCAGCAGCTGTTCTTTCAGGAAGCGTCTTGTGCGAAACTGGGCACTGCGTCAATTCACGCAGTGGTTATAGGTATAGCCTGTTAGCCGCCATTCTAGTGTTAAATCTTTGAAACGTGCATCAGTTACAACAGTCCATCTGAAACAATGATACCGGAGCTGCGCAGTAGTCTACAAAGCGGGAGTGATACGAAAGCAGAGACATTTTAAATAGAAGGACTTTGGTGACATAAATTAAACGAAGATACGAGGCAAATTTTTTGTAATCAAATTATTCGACTTACTCAAATGCTTGTTTCAGCCCTAATTCAGTATAAGAAAAAATAACAATAATCTGTAAACAAAAGTGTTACGTTAAGAAAAGTATATTGCTTTATTATTGTGTTTTTTGGTAATGAATGGACTTACTTGGGTGTAAGGTTGGCACATGTTGACCCAGTCTGTCATCTTTAAGCATATGCAGTAGCGTTGTCTTGCCAGCATTGTCTAGGCCAAGAAATACTAATTTGCCTGATTTCTTGTACAACCCTGTACAAGAAAACAGGTAAGGAGAAAGAGGTTTTCAGGCAGATTTCTTTGAGTATTTTACAGTTCATGCCTACATTTTTGTGGATAGTCTTCATTTAAAATGTTGAGAAATCTACCTCAGGAAAAAAAAAAAGTTACAAACCAAACAACAGGTATTACTCAGCCAGGCCTTTCAATACAGAACTGAAAATCAAAAACATTTGCAATAACGTATCTGTACTGCAATACTTTTTTTAACGACAATTTGGGCAAATCCAGTCGATGATAAAAATCCAAAATATTGGTGAATTGATCATAGTAAAATGGGAAAAGTTTCCACATTTAATGCCCTACAAATGACTGTACAAATAGTAAAAATCAACCCAAATAACATGAACAACTCATTATGGAAAGTTTAATATGATTAAGAAAAGATTCCTAAATCAAAATGTTTTGACATAAATCCTTATGTCAAAATGTTTCAAACAAATGTGGGACATTGACCTGCAACTTATGTTAGTACAATATCACAATGAGTCAGTCAAAATTATGTTTGATTCTGAGTTTGATAGGGGAAGATTCTGAAGAGTACTGAGGTCTATGAGTGTGGCCTATGAACCATGAAAAGTGGCTACAGGAAGTAGTGGGGTACTTTTAAACCCTGTCTGAAGCAATTCATAGTATATAAAAAAACTACTTACCTAAAAACTGCAGTACACTACTAAAACCACTATAAATCCAATCAAATATGAAGGACATATCTGGGTCTTGTAAATTCTGGAAAAAACAAAAACAAAAAAAATCAAAACTTCATGCCATCACGGAAAACAAAATTAATATCTGCTAGCAAGAAGTGACAAGTGGTAGTTACAACTAGATTGCATTTACATGAGATAATTGTAAGTGTGACTGCATGGTTGCTTTAGTAACTGTGGTCATTTATGTGGTTGTGTCGCGAGGTGGTTACTAATGGTGGCACCTCCAGCTTTAACTTTTTAACTTACTGCAAGTGAACTTATAGAGGAAGGACATCTTGATCCATTCACCAGTTAATGCTAACATTTATGCTAATGTTCATGCTAATGTTGTACATAGTTTCCTGGCGGCAGGCCCTTTTAAAATTTCTTCAGGAATTTAGTTTTTTCTAGTTATTAAGGGCCTGCCCTATTAAAATGAATGGGAGCAAAGTCCCTTATTGTTATTCACCTGGGTTTCTTCATTTATTTTTTTTTTTGTTTTTCTTCCGTCGCAATTAATGCGTCCAGAACTGTGGCACGCACCCAGGCCACCTATATACCAAAACGTTCGGCTAGTCACTGCGAAGTGTGGTATTACTTTTATTGGCATTTCGCGTTACTGTGGCGACGCTACACGCCAACAAAATGGCCGAAATGCCAAGGAGAATGAATAGGGCTTAACTTTCGGATCGTCCTGCTCAGTCACGATTCGTCCGAAACCCACCAAACTTCATATGATACCTCAGGCCAACATCCCCGACACGCAAACGTGGTCAGTGATGACCCGCACTTGCCGTGTCCTTGTCTTTCGCTCATCACTTTTTCCCCCTCATTCTCTTCAATTCATTTTTCATCCCCTTGAAATGAACACAGTTCCAGGAGAAGAGACTTTCAGTGTCCATACAGTGACCAATCCTTATGAAACCTCATATGAGACCTCAGGTCACAGCCCCAAAGACACACCTGATTAAAGTGATCTATGTGGCCAAAAGTATTGTGACAGAGCTATCATACAAAACTATGTCAACAATAGTATTGGGACACACACACACACACTAATGCTATGCTAATGCTATGTGAATGCTAATACTATGCTACTGCTAAGGTAATGCTAATGCTAGGCTAATGCTAACGCTAGGCTAATGCTATGCTAATGCTAGGCTACTAGTAATGCTATGTAGGAGATGGTTGGTATAGAGTCTGTAGGTAGTTTCTTGGCGGCAGGCCATTTTAAAATTTCTTCAGGAATTTAGTTTTTCCCAGTTTATTTATTCTTATTCTTCCGTCGCACTTAATGCGGCTCGAAACCGTGGAGCGCACCCAGGCAACCAATATATCAAAACCTTCGGCTCGTCAGTGCGAGGTGTGGTATTACTTTTATTGCCGTTTCACATTACCGTGGCGATGCTACACGACAAAGATGGCCGAAATGCCATAGAGAATGAATAGGGCTCAACTTTCAGATAGTCCTGCTCAGACACGCTTAGTCCGAAACCCACCAAACTTCATGTGATACCTCGAGCCAACTTTCCTGACACACCAATGCAGTCGATGATGACCCGCACTCATCTTTCCTTGTCTTTTGCTCATCCCTTCCCCCCCCCCACTCACTTCAATTAATTTTTCATCCCATTGAAATGAATGCAGTTTCAGGAGAAGAGACTTTCAGGCTCCATACAGTGACCAAACCTTATGAAACCTCATATGAGACCTCAGGCCACGCCCCCAAAGACACAACCGTTTAAAGTGAACTATATGGCCAAAAGTATTGGGACAGAGCTGTCACACAAAACTATGTGGACAAAAGTATCGGGACACACACTCTCTCATGCTATGCTAATGCTAGGCTATTATATACTAATGATAAACTTAGTGCTATGCTAATGCTATGCTATGATAATGCTATTGCTAATACAAATCTAATGTTAATGTTATGCTAATGTTAATGCAATGCAAATTTTGTTTTTTTTCTAGCTCTTCTTTATTCTTATTCTTACATCACAGTTAATGCGGCCTAAACCGTGGCACACACCCAGGCAACCTATATATCAAAACGTTCGGCTCATCACGGCGAGGTGTGGCATTACGTTTGTTGGCGTTCAGCGTTACCGTGGCGACGCTATTTGCATTCGAAGATACAATATGGCCAAAAGTATAGGGACTCAGCTCTCATACAAAAGTATGTGGACAAAAGTATTGGGACACATCCACATGCTTGCGCGCACGCGCACACACACAGCTAATGCTTCATTAACGCTAATGCTGCATTTCTTCAGGAATTTAGTTTTTTCTAGTTATTTATTATTCTTCCGTCGCACTTAATTTCCCCCAAGCCGTGATACCTCACAAGCTCTGAGGAGAAGCACCAAGATCATCTGATTCAGGGGCAGGTATTTGACCACTGCACCACCGTGGGGTTCTTAAGGAGCCATTTATGGTTAAGGATGGCTGAACGCACACATAGCCAAGTTCACAGACTTGATTATTTGGAAACAAACCACAACAAACAGTAACACATCTTTTCTTTTATTACTGACCTTAATTTTTGTTTGTTGAAGTCTGTTTATGAATCTGCTGTGTTTTGCTCAGAATTTTCTTTCTCCACAGTTGGTCACTTTCCAGCCACCATAGGCATGACATCACAATATTCATAACACTATCTCTCCCAAATAGAATCACCCCACAGTTCTTTCTCCCATACATTATGGGAGTGACTCCACCACAAAAACGTAAAATTTAAACGATCAACACTCGGACTCTGCTCATCTGATTGATAAGCTGTGTATAAGTGTACCAGGGTGGGGTCTAAGCCATGTATCACACTGTTGTATTCACACTATTAATAAAAATAAAACTTAAGAACAAAAATAAGAACGAATAGGATTAAGAATTTGACTGTGTATGTGTGTGTCCATGCGCGCGTGCTAAATGTACATTTAATGTTAAAAGGTTTTTATCAATGGAAACTGTTCTACATATACTGAACATTTACCTTCAACATACCCACGAATTTAAGTAATTAAAAATAAGTAATTATTCATAATTTAACATGATTTTACAAAACTGTCTAACCACTAATTAACCTACATACAATCTACTCTGGTCACCCACCTAAGCTTTCTGCACAGTTCACATTCTTTACATCAAACTTGACAGAGTGTTGTTTCTATCTGTTGCTCACAATGCTCCCTCAGCAAGTCTTTTGCTACTACATCTAATCTGCGCAAATGTTGTTTGCATTGATGCCACAAACAGAACAGACACTGCTGTGTTACTAGCAATAGTAGGCTAGCACACCAGAACCTACATACACACAGCAAGAGCTGTGCTGCAGACAAACTGCATGAAAGCGAGTCATTAGAGATTAGGTTGTCAACCAGCAGGGTCTGTGAAACACAAAAATCAGACATGTTCAGTCCTCACTGGAACAGGCATTTTAATGAGACTCTGCAAAAAAGCCAATGGTGGGTCTAAACAACCGCATTTATGCAAGAATCCATCATCTATTAATGATTTTATTCAGTCTCAGGGGTTTTGCATAATTTGTTTTTTTTTTTAAATAATAGTTTTACATTTTCGTTCTCAGGTTGGGTCCAAAGGAAATTTCGAAAAGCTAAAGGTTTTAGGCTAAAACTGCACTTTCAGCATTTTCCCTTTGTTCACAGGCTAAACTGCAATGACTGAATCTACAACTGTAACCTTCTCACTAAAATAGCCAGCCTTTTCCCCCCCTTCCTCTGTGTATTGTTTACATTTAAAGTTTTATATGTATTTGTTTTAGAGAGCGGCCCGATCCGATATATCAGTATCGGGTCTGATATAGCCGTAAGTCCGTCATCGGATATGGGTCGGACAGGCCCGATCTATATATTCCAGTTTGCAGCTTGCGCTGGACCTTAAACTCGATGCTGTGTAATACAACATTCATCACTGCTCCTTATTCCATACCATGAACCTGCGGCAACTTCAATCTGAGCGAGCGAATAGCCGTTGTTTTGAACAAAATGTCGCTTGTCTGGAGACACTTTAGTTTGGAAACGGCGAAAAGCAAGATGGCTACTTGCAACGTGTGTAAAGCCAGTGTGCCGAGGGGTGGAAGTATCGTTGCTTTGTACAATACAACAAATTTAATCAAGCACCTGCAGAGATTTCATGACAAAGAGTACCAGGAGTTTATGCTAGCAAACAGGGAAAAAGATACCAGGCAACATCGGTCACTGGCTACATCAGTAATTGCATCGATGACATCACAGTCTCCAACCAGAAGCCGACTGCAGAGGTGCGCATGCTGCTGAGAACCCAAGACACCGTCTTCAAATCAGGTGACAAGGCTGCCCTGAGAACAGTAAGGTCCAACCTGTCCAGGGCCATCAGAGCAGCAAAGCGTGCCCATGCCAAGAAAATCCACAGCCACTTCAAAGACACTGGGTTTGTACGGCGCATGTGGCAGGGCATCCAGACTATCACCAACTACAGGGCATCTCCACCTGCCTGTGATAATGAGGCCTCCATTCCAGATGCGCTGAACAACTTCTACGCACAGTCTGAAGCCCAAAATAACAAGGCATTGAGGAAGTCCACTCCATCTCCCAATGACCAGGTGCTCTCTCTAGCCATGGCAAATGTAAGGAAAACTCTGCTTAGAGTCAACCCACCGAAAGCTGCTGGACCAGACAACATTCCTGGTTGCATGCTCAGAGGATGTACAGAACAGCTGGCAGATGTTCTAACAAACATCTTCAATATCTCTCTGAGCACCACTGTCATTCCAATGTGCTTCAAAACCACCACGATCATCCCCGTGCCAAAGAATTCACCAGTGGTCTGCCTCAATGACTATCGTGCCATCGCACTTCCACCTATCATGAAGTGCTTTGAGTGCCTCGTCATGAGGCACATCAAGTCACAACTGCCTCCCTCACTGGACCCCCTGCAGTTCGCATACCATCCCAACCATCACTTATTTTAGAATGCTATTCATAGACTTCAGTTCAGCATTTAACAATATCATTCCTCAGTGTCTGTTTGGGAAGCTGAGACTGCTGGGGCTGAACACCTCCCTCTGTAACTGGGTGCTGCACCACCATACTAAACACAGGGGCCCCCTGGGCTGTGTGCTCGGCCCTCTACTGCTCACGCTGCTGACCCATGACTGTGCAGCAATGCACAGCTCAAACCACATCATCAAATTCGCCAGTGACACGGTGGGTTTGATCAGCGGGAACAATGAAGCAGCATACAGAGAGCAGGTACAATGGCTGACGAAATGGTGCGTCACTCCCCGCTGAGCATCGGCAGCTCCTCGGTGGAGATCCAGAGCACCAAGTTCCTTGGTGTTCACATCACGGAGAACCTCACGTGGACCCTCATCACCAGCTCCATCACCAAGAAAGCCCAGCAGCGTCTCTACTTCCTGCGGAGACTGAGGATAGCGCACCTTCCACCCCAATACTCACCATGTTCTACTGAGGGACCATAGAGCACATTCTCTGTAGCTGCATCACTGGCTGGTATGGGAATTGCAACGTTTCAGACCCCAAGACCCTACAGAGGATTGTGAGAACAGCTGAGAAGATTATTGGGGTCTCTCTCCTCTGTCACAGACATTTACACCAAACACTGCATTTGCAAAGCCACCAGCATTGCGGATGACTCCACTCATCCCTCACACACCCTTTTCCCTCCTCCCATCTGGATGAAGGTTCCATAGCATACGGGCCTCCACTACCAGAATGGGGAACAGTTTCTTCCCTCAAGCCATCAGACTCCTCAAGCAGAACTGAAGCACATTGCACAACATGCAAAATACACACACACACACACACACACACACACACACATACACACTCACACACACACACATA
>JBBJLS010000023.1:2983281-3006711 GCA_037577275.1 Bryconaethiops microstoma
CAGGCCTCTCTCATCTTTTTAACTGGGAGAACTTGCACAATTGGTGGCTGACTAAATACTTTTTTGCCCCACTGTATGTGATGAGAGGAGCAGTGAGAGAGGCGGTTGGATTACACTGTTCAGACATCAGCATGGTCGCATCCTTTATTGGCCCCAGAGCGTCTTCTGCGTCCGACACATCTGTTTCATTCAGTGTGCAGAGGTCTGACTCTCCTCATCAATCTTCTGGTGCCAGCAAGGTGGCACAAATTACAGGGTGCTGTTCCACCTGTGGATCATGTCATACGGTTCCACCTTGTTGAAACATTAGTAAGCAGCTTTTGAATTTTCAAAATATGACTGGCTATAATGCTGCGATGGAAGAATGTCAATATATTTTGTATTCTTCCTGGAAGTCTGGCGAGTGTGGCAACTTAAATGCCCACTGAGAAGCGAGATTCAGCATATGGGTGAGGCATCTTGTATGCTGGTATTTTCTGACTTCAGCTGCAGGCATCATTTTTGCATTGTCTGTCACAAGCATCTGATAGCTGCCATTCTTCCACAATAGGAGACACTAACTCTGCCAGATGTGAGACTCATTAGATAAAATTACTTTATGTATCCCGAGGGAAATTCTTTTGTCATAAAACATGATCATTGCAACAAACAGCTCTCGTCTGCAGCACATGGGACATACTCTGCTAGTCCATGTAATGTGCTGTCACTAAAACATAGGACTCTGTTGCCACCGAAGTCCATGAATCACATGTTCTTGTTGCCTGACCAGCTTTGCTCATTGACGCTGTTATCTGGGCTCTGGTTTTGTGGTAAAGAAGCCGGCATAACCTTTTCTGTAAAGTGGTTGCACGACGGGATCTTGTACCATGTCTCCAGCAGCTTTAACAGATCCTGAAACCCAGCATTGTCCACAACGGAATATGGCCATAAATCTTTCGCTGTTAGGGCTGTCACAGCCCGGTGTATTTTCTTCCCTTTCATTACAATCATCTGGCAGACACTTTTATCCAAAGCGACAATTTTATGAAACTCCGACAAGGTTTTCTAGGCTGTCTAGTATTGGTCAATGGTGTCAAGTGCCACACTAAGGGAAGACAGGACCAGCAAAGAGACAAATCCTTTGTAAGCAGACAGTAAAAAGTCATTTGCTATCTTTACTAAGGCTCCTTCTTTGCTATGATGAGGACCCCAGATTGAAATTTTATGTATGTATGATTTTTGTGTAGTAACTAACATAACTGTTGGGCCACGACTTTCTCCAAAATCTTAGATAGAAATGGAAGATTAGAGAGAGGTCGATCAGTTTGAGAGCTCATGTGGATCGTATGTGACATTTTCTGATGTTGTATAAGACTAAGTGATGACCAAGAGACAGATCCCATGTGGTCAGAGAAGGATAGCTGGTCATCAATCGTTATACCCAGGTTTCTGACCACTTTGGAAGGGGGAAGGAATGAAAAGATGATTTTTATAGTGATTTTGTGATTTGATAGATTTGGCTGGGATAGCCAGCGGTTCTGTCTTGGCAAGCTTTAGCTGTAGGTGACCCATGTGGATTTGTCTGATAAACAAGCTGAGATGTGTGTGGTCATCAGGCAGGAAGGACAGATATAGCTGTGTATAATCAGCATAGAAGTGCTAAGACTGGGGTGTCAAACTCTGTTCCTGAAGGGCCGGTATCCAGCATAGTTTGATGGTGATTCTCCTCAAACACATTCACTAAACCTGACAATTAACTGAACCAGGTGATTCTGATCCAGGACCGGAGTTGGACACCCCTGTGCTAAGAGAACTGTGAGAGTGGATAATCAAATGCAAGGAGGTGGTGTAAATTGCAAAGAGTATGGGCCCCAGTACTAAGCCTAGGGGGGGACTCTAGTGGGCAGCTGTTGGGAAGATGTTCATCCTAACCATGATACCATGAATGAATATCCAGAGAGGTAAGAACCATGAATGAGCACTGTCTGAGATGCCCAGGTTCGAGAGTATGTGTAGGGGGATGTTGTGGTCAACTATGTCAAAGGCTGCTCTGAGATCCAGAAAGATAAGTACAGAGGACTCAGCTGCTGTTCTGCATGATTTTAAAGATTTAGTCACTGACAACAGAGCCATTCCAGTGGAGTGGCCACCCATAAAACCAGATTGCTTTGGATCAAGGAGGTCATTCTGAGAAATGTTTGAAGACTGCCTTTTCATTGAATTTGGACGATGAGATTGGCGGTGGAACAAAACCTGAGGTGTAGAGAAATGTTACGGAAGGCACAGAGTGAAACTAATAAAGTAATGGTCAGAGATGTGTAGAGGCATGAGAGTGAGGGAATTAGCGGTACAGTTCCTGATGAGGATCAGGTCAAGTGCCTTGCCAGCTTGTGGCAAGGCACTTGTCAGCTTGTGTCTTCCAACACGGTTGAAGTCAAATTTTAGATCAGGGTTTATGGATAGCAATACCATCTCTGGACACCAATATCTATGTATATGTATGTGTGTGTGTCTCTCTCTCTCTCTCTCTCTCTCTATATATATATATACATACATACATACATACACAAATACATACACACACACACACACACACACACACACGTATACACACACATATATATATATATATAAAAACAATAGGCAATATATCCCTCTATAGGGGAATTAGCAGTACATGGTGTCCAATTTTCTGTTTCTCTTTGCAGTAGCTGACCCACACCCTCCTTTTCCAGGACAGTTGAGCAAGCCAGCTGGCACTGCTTATGCCTCAGTGGTGCCTGAATACCAGCTAGGTGTGCCCAAGCCACTACCTATGCACCCTCTGGCACAGCCTAACAGCTCATCACGTCAACAGTATCACCAGGTACTTAACCTCATTTTAGATCTTACTATATTGCTATATATTGCTAATGTAAACAACTGTTTGTCTGTGGTTTATTTATAATATACAGTTTGCTTGTATGAGCGAGAGTATGAGAGACATTTATATCACTCTGAATAAGGGCACCTGCCAGATATCATAAATATATTTTCATAGCGCCGTATCAGTGTGAATCTGAATACATTGAACCTAAACTACAGCACCTCAGTGAAAAGAGTGCATGCCATGTAACTAATCAAATGAAGCCTGAGACCCACCAATTAAGCAAGTTAAATCAGGTGTGCTTTTGCTTGGGGAGAATGAAAACCTGCACTCAAACCTTCTCACAGCCATTTTCTTTAGCATTCAGCATTCAGAGAAGTCTGCTTTCGACCTGGGGCAGCTGGTGTCCTAGTGGTTAGGGAGTACTCCCTGAGATCAGAGGGTCATGGGATTGAACCCGTGCTAGTGACACCACTTAGACAACCTTGAGCAAGGTACCATCCCCACACACTGCTCCTTGGGCGCCCTCATTCGTGGCAGCCCACATCTTCACTTGGTGAATGGATTAAGTGCAGAGATAGAATTTCACATTGTTTGCACTGTGTGCCGTGCTGTGGTTTGTTCACACATGACTGTAAGGGGCCAGTTTACATTATCACTGGGTTTGAGAGAAGGTCATCTGTGAATTTCACTTCTATTTTCAATAGACCTTAAGTTTATAGAGCTGCTCAACAGGATCATGTATGTGTTGGTTCAAAAAATATATATTTTTTCTGTTTATTTTTGTTACTGTCACCTCCGTTTTCATCTATATAGAGGTTTTCACTCTATATATGGGTAATATCGGTATTTTACATTCTAGCACTGCGGGAGTTCAGTGTACACTGTACAGTATGAATACAGGTTTACCTTTACACTTTCTTTAAGGGTAACGAGTTAAATATTTTAGGCTTTTTTTAACGTATCACAACAACGCAGGTGGTCTTAGAACGCAATTTATAGGCTTATAAAAGCTATTTTGAAATAGATACTACTTAGATGTATTAATGATTACAGTTAAATAACAATTATAACTTTATTGTAACTTTAAAAGTAGTTTGTAAATGTCTGAAATTGGAAAAGCTGTCGAGAAGAATATATCTAAAGATTTTTTAACTTGATGTTGCACTTTTCCAAGTTTATGAAATTGTCAATATGTGTAAGAAATATTTAAGAATTTGCGTTGGCCCAATATGATTGGCACAACTAAACTGCTGTTTCCTTGCACTAATTTCTGTCGTTTGTTTAGCCCTCTCTAGGTCCTGTTCAACTAAGTCCGTCTTTGTCAGCATTAATCCTGCCGTCTCCCACCCCTGAGGCTCTAAGAGTGGTCAACCTTCTGCAGGAACATAATCTCATGCCCACTGGACCTGTTCCTGCCCCTACACCTTGTTTGCCTCAAGACCTGCAGAAATTGAACTGTAGCCCAGAGTAAAAAATGCCACAACTGCTTTTGTAGAATTCAGAAGCAAATGAAGTAATTTAAGCAAACAATTGAGGTCAGTAAATTAGTTAAATATTTTTCTCAAACATTCACAACTGCTTGTTTATGCTTTTTCTACAGGGTCTTCCGTTGTACACTCACCAGCATCCCACAGACACAGTCACTGTTAAACAAAGCCAAATTGCCTCTTGGTTTGCTGTTGCACCCATTTAAAGATCTCTCAGTAAGTTAAGCAGTTCAGCTACAAGCCATCTTACCCATACATTGTTCTGTATTCTCCTTCACTCATGATGGTGGATGAATACTTTTTCTCTGTAAACGTGACTGGCTAAAATTGGTACATTATCATTTCAAAAGGATGTTGCAAATGGATGTTCCAATTTTGTATTTTAGAAGTGATACAAACTGCAGTTTTGATTTACCCTTTTGTAGCAGCTGCCTGTAGTTACATCCAGCACCATAGTGCGTTGTCGTTCCTGTAGAACCTATATCAATCCATTTGTGTCATTCCTGGATCAAAGGAGGTGGAAGTGCAGCCTGTGTTATCGAGTCAATGATGGTGAGCAAGTTTGTTGAGTGAATGGTTCATATTTAAAGTACCTGTGACATATATCATAATTTGGGTTTAATTCTTTAGTCATATTGACTTCAGGACAAGCACAAGAGTTTTCTAAATGTTTGATGACTCCTTGTTCTTTCTGTTTCTCTGTTGTATGGACTAGTTCCTGAGGAATTCATGTACAATCCAGTCAGTAAATCATACGGAGAGCCACACAAAAGACCAGAAGTTCAGAATGCTACTATTGAGTTCATTGCTCCCTCAGAATACATGGTAAGGAACTTAATTGTTCTACGTGCTGCCCCACAAGGTAAGCTTATCTCCGCTCTAAGCCTGTCACTGCTTTTTTTTTTAATCTGAAAAAACAATGTAAAATTTTGTGTTTCAAGTAAAAAAGTTTTTTAAAAAATAGTGACCATTCTGTCATATGGAACACAGCACACAGTGTGAACAGCACAAAATTCTTCCTCTGCATTTATCCGATTCACCAAGTGAAGCAGCAGGCAGCCAGGAACACAGCGCCCAAGGAGCGCCCTGAAACTCTGAGGTGCCACTAGCAGTCTTGGGATTTGAACCCACGACTTTCTGATTGCAGGGTGAAGTCCCTAACCACTAGGCCACCAGCTGCCAATAACAGTTCATTTGCTGCCAAAACGAATTAATTTTTACATTACCATTTTCAGATCTCTCTTTGATATGTCTTTTTGGTGTTTTTCTTACTGTGCCTTTAGCACTAATACATGCTAAAGTGGCAGCTCTAACTGGTGCATCATTTCAAATGCAGTCCAAACTGAAACACTCCTTCTAACTCAGTTGAGTGGGGCTTATTTCGTCAGTACACCCCACAGACCCACCACTATCAAATTTACAAATGATCAGATTGTCAGATTATGAAAGCGTCACTCTTATTGCAGTTTTTGATTAAGTACCTTTGATATTGAAAACATGCTGATTTAGACAGGTAAGTTCTTGCCATGTTTAATTCTTATTTGACAAACTTCACTTTCACTTACGTTTGTTAGTGCAAACAGGGAGTTTTCCAACCTTAAAGAGTTAAATATAGGGCTTCACATAGATTTGTGTAACGGCACATAACGTAAACCCTTTATTTATTGTTAGGGATGCACCATATTGGAATATGTAAAACCAGAATCTCTGCTTTAGATAGATATCCAGATTTGACCAGTGTTTGCAATCAGTATTTGACCAACATTACTCTATAATGGTGATTCAGGTATGTGGGGTCTGCCCTCATTAATTAAATAAATCAGTCTCATTAATTTATCATTCTAACGATCATAATCAATCTCTTTATTATAATCAAATCATAAATATTGCAAACATTTCTAACTAAAGATGATAAAATTACCAATTTGAGTTCTGAAGGTTGTTTAACAAACATTTATTTACACAGTCTATTCCAATCAAACTAACAGTTTTATGGGAAAGTGTGACTGAACATGCTTGGGTGTTTGTGCGTGCATGTGAGAGAGGGAGCGAGTGAGAGAAAGACAGCGTGTGGACTTTGGCGCACGCACATTAGACAGAGCAGTTGTCTGTTACTATCTAAGTGTGCTGCCAGGGAAGAAAAATGGGGTGAGTTTGAATAATAAAGATGGCACCCACGGGTGGAATGCGATCCCTTGTCACTGGAGACAAAGCAATAATGGTGTCGATAATGAGATCAGCTGAGCTTTTCCTAAAATGTGCCTTTTATTCTGATAATGATTTCAGCCTTATGAAACGAATGGTGTTTAGCTTTAAGTACAGAGCTTAAGGAATTTCAGGAGTGCTGAGAATTACTAGGATTAGTAAAAGGACAGATGCATACAAAGATAAATCTTATCGGTGTGTGTGTAACTCTTGAGTTTAGATTCTTTAAAACATGAACATAAACACATTCACAATTTTACAGCATTTATTTCTAAAGTTGTTGTGCCTAGATGTCTGGCCCAGATATTAAAGTTCAATCTCATGTGATTAGATATTTTTGCAGATATCTTACGTTCAGTCTGTTCTGCTCACAAAGGTTTTGCAGGAGTTTGGAGGGAAATTCAAAGTGGGAATTGCATCCAGTCACTGTTGGTAATCAGTCAGTCCAGTGTGGTCCAGGAATTAAGCTTCTGCAGTTAGAATGAAAGACTTACTCAAAGGCCACAGAAATGCATGCAGGTTTGACATGGTTGTTGGCTTGTTTCGACATAGCCAGCTCGATGTCTGATCAATGTTACTGAAACTTAAGCAAGTCCTTTGTTTGGAACAAAGGGGAATTTCTTTGTCTTGCAGATAAAATGACCTCCCTTGGGAGGTTTGACTTGAGAGAGAGTGTGTGAGGGTTGGCCAGCTTTAAAACCTCCACCCAGTCTGTAGTAGGATGCTTGCATTGGATTTCTGGTGGCGTTGAATCCTTTTGGACAGCATTGTACCTACAGGGAGATGTGGAATCTAGCTTGCAACTGGCTCTAGTGTCTAGTCACAATATGCTTCTGTCACTGAAGTATTAGCCCTTAATGAAAAAAAGGTTTTTCGGCAACCTGAATAATTAGTTAATTTTATTGAAATGTGCTCTTTATACCACTCAACAGGAGCTTTTTCTGTCTCTCTGGCACACCTTCTACTGGGTATTGCAGACATAAGCTGTGAACTTTCTTTAGTGTATTTTTGAGTCCTATTAATCAAAAGCAAATCTGTTTGGGTTCTTATACACTTGAAGTTGGTTTAAGGAGCTACACTGATATAAATTCTTGTAGAATTTCCTAGAAATAGGAATATATGCACACATTTTCTAGAAATATACATAGTATTTTGGTCCCATTGTGAGCCCTAAGGCATTCAGCCACTAAGCTAAGCCTCACTGTCATGAAAAACTCACGTTTAGAATTGGAACTGTGCGTTTGTGGGCACATAAGGTAGTTTACACATGAAAATATAATTCAAGGCAACCGAACCATAATCTTTGTAAGGAGTATTTTAAGACACTTGGATACTAGCAGATCTCAGATTCAAAACGTAGTACTTGTATGTATATCACTTCCAACAATAAATATACATTTACAGTTTTGCAAAATTAAAAAAAATGCTGCTAACTCATGAGATTTTTCTCTGTGATCATTGTCATGAAGTGACAGTTTGAAATCATGGTTTCAATAGTATAAAAATAGTTCTATTGCCGATACATGTACAAAGTGAAATATTCATTGCATAGTGCTTGCACTCTACAACAATGATTAGAAAACTATAATTGGTTTCATAATTTAAAAAATACAGAATTTTAAGATAAAATATCAAATCTCTAGGCAGAAAACATAAGAAATTGCTACAAATATTCAGATGGTACAAAGATTGGTATTTGTTATATAATTACGTTTTGTTGTTTCTAAGGGGGGAAAAAAACCTTCAGATGTATGATTTGTAATATTGGAATTACCTGTGTAATTTTTATTGAAGGAAATTTTAATCCAAACTTTAACCATGCCACAGTTGAGTGCAATGCTATTATTTAAATATGCATTTCCTTGCTGCTGGTACACACAAGTAATATATAATATTAGAAAATTAAAAGATAGTCTATCAATAATTTGTGCAAATGCTAAAATCTCTGTAGTGCTGTACTGAGCAGATCGTCACTAAAATGCATTCACCCAGTAATTTTCATGCACCTTGAATAGCAAAGTAAATGCAGGGAGTGAGTGGCAGTGCAACAATTGTAATTGCTTAGAATCTAAGCAGATATTTTGCAGAGGTTGAAAAGGTGCTTCATAATTTGAAGTTTACTAACTAAAGACATCTACCATCCAGCTGAGGCCACCACAACCTGCTGTGTACCTTTTTGTGTTTGATGTGTCCCATAACGCTGTGGAAACTGGATATCTTGACGTTATCTGCCAGTCGCTTTTAGAAACTCTTAATTCGTAAGTGGATATTTTATATCTGTTTAAAACAAAGCTATTTTCTCTAAACCCAAACCAGTGTATAAAAGAATTTTTTGGTACTCTTTAGGCTTCCAGGCGATTCAAGAACTAAGATTGGCTTCATCACATTTGATAGCATGATCCACTTCTACAACCTACAGGAAGGACTGTCCCAGCCACAGATGCTCATTGTTTCGGACATTGAAGGTAAACAGTAAAGTAACTATCATCATACCCATAATAAGCCATCAAATGGACATCTGGAATGTTTTTGTCAAATGTTTAAAGTTTACTTACAATTTTGTCACTGCTGCATGAGTTTGTCCAACCAAATAGCCAGCTATGCTGGAGTCAAATATACCTGGTCTAATAGGACATTTTATATTGTTTTAGTTGTTTTGTACTAGCTCATAACATTTCACACAGAACGGTTTTCCCCCCAAAATATATAAACTGCCACACAGGGAATCGGGGGTAAAGGACATGATTGCATTCAGAGTGGTTTAACCGCAACTGCTAAAACTAATATTAATACAATAACAGAATTAATTATTTTAAGTATATGAACTTATGTTTACTTGATGTAGTTTATATTTTTATAAGGGGTGTCACATGATAAACATATTAGGCTAATTAATTACAAGTTCTCTGATAATTAATCTAAATTAATTGCACACATTTTTTGCTGTAAAAGTATTTTAAAATTGTAATTAATTTTGGCATATTTAATAATTATAATTGTTTTTGCACTGTTTATGTGCAGTAATGGTCCCATCAATTGAAAATATGATCTAATATGCTGAGGGGGGAGGGGGAAATCAAAAAAGCTTGAGCAAGAACAATGATAGAACTAAGTCCGTCTATAAGGTGCAGTTTTGGACAATGAACATACAAGTGTCAGAAGCATTTTAATGTGGGAGGACAGCTAAGAGAGGTGCGCACTACAGTCTGCATCTCGCGTGTTTCACTTATACAAATCGCTGGGTGGATAAGTGGCCAGCATACAAGGCAACTCAAAAAAAAAAAAAAACTTAGTCAGGAAGTTAGTGGGTCACAGGTAGATGTTCAGTTTGGGTATGAGATTTGATATACTTTGATGATACAAAAATTCCTTACTGCATGAATTGCAGAGAACGATACTCCTATCAACCGTTCCATCTGTCCGTTTTTAAAAATAAACTTGCCACTCACTTGGCCAAGCGGCGTGTACTCAACTGTGTCCTTCATTTTACAGAACACCTGAGGCCAGAACCGGACCGGGTGTGATTAATTAGCGTTAATTTTTTTTACGTGTTATTTTTTTAAAAATGTTTTTGATCAAAATTATTACATTAATTTGAAACCCCTAATTTTTATTTATGTTTTTAAAATTTGGGTCAGCCAGTCACATTTGTTTTTGATGTTTGTGTTTAATGTAGTCACACAATGTTAAATTTAACTATTTACAACAGCACATTTCATGGACAAAAAAGAAATTAAGAATTTTCTAAGACCTCCTCCAAATTGATGCTAAAGATGTTCTTACTGCCACAGCTACTGAGAGGAGAAAAATTGCCATAGCATTTCGTCTAGTATTACTGGCCCTTACTGATTTCAGTTTTGTTATTCATCAATTTTATCCTATTAAAGTTTGAGTGTAATATATTACCAATTTGAGAAATGCTTGTCACTTTAATGCTAGTGGGGTGGGTTGAACTCCCTTCCTGACACAGATCTTTGCTTACAAGGATGACCGTTTACTCTTGAGGTTTCCTTTCATTTACTTAATTCTTAATGGATATGATGGCCAAATTGTATGTAAGACAATAGTGTTGAATGCTTGTTTCCATGCAGAATAACGTTTGAACAACTCAAACATTTACTCTACTAACAAGTTTTTGCATTGTATTACTGCTATAAAAAGTCTGCTATAAAGTGATTATTTTCCTATTTATTTTTCTCTCTCCATTTTTTTCATTTTCCAGATATTTTTTTACCCACTCCTGAATGTCTTTTAGTGAATCTCAATGAATGCAAAGAGGTACAGTTAACGTTTTATAATGAATGTATTATATGGATTTGAGTTAAGGCTTGCAGACTGTAATTAAATAATCCATTACACATTTTTGAGGGGTATTTTGACCTATTATCAGAATACAATGTCAAATCTTTAAACAATATCACAATTATTTTGTCTATTATTGTACAGCTGGTGCAAGACTTACTGAACAGTTTACCTCAGATGTTCGCGAGAACAGTGGAGACTCATTCTGCACTAGGTCCAGCCCTACAAGCTGCCTTTAAACTGATGTCACCCACTGGTGGAAGAGTATCTGTCTTTCAGACCCAGCTTCCAACTTTGGGTGTGGGTGCGTTGAAATCTAGGGAGGATCCCAACCACAGGGCATCAGCAAAGGTTTCCTGCTGTCATACCAATAAATACTTTTTTTAATCTTCATATGAATATTTTAATACCTGGTCTTGCCTGCCTTTTTAAAGTGTTAAAATAACTACTGTGACTTTACCCATTACAAAAATCACGTTCCTGTTCTTGGGCTAACAAAACCTGTCCCATTCTTTTATATGCCAGTTGGAAAAAGCTTTCTTAATATAATTGT
The DNA here is from genome assembly GCA_037577275.1 of Bryconaethiops microstoma. Classification (NCBI taxonomy): domain Eukaryota; kingdom Metazoa; phylum Chordata; class Actinopteri; order Characiformes; family Alestidae; genus Bryconaethiops; species Bryconaethiops microstoma. Next base: position 2,994,677 of record JBBJLS010000023.1, read on the forward strand.
AAAACTTATGACCTTTCGTGGTTGCTTAGAATATTATGCCCCCAAAATGCAGTGCCTAAACTCACTGGTAATGCTGACTGTATTCTGTCTTAGGATATCCAGCATCTTTCTCCTGCTACGGATTTCTATAAAAAACTGGCACTTGACTGTTCTGGACAGCAAGTGGCTGTGGACCTCTTTTTACTGAGTTCTCAGTACTGCGATCTCACCACCTTAGGTCAGTTAATTTCAAATGCACACCTTCAATGTGTTTTGTCTCTGGTGTGTCTAATGTCTTGTTTATCAAATGTTGATATAACACAATTGTTTTTCTCAAGTCTTATTCTTAAATTCTTCTTAAGTTTCTCTTTATTTTTAATGGCAGTCCTTTATTATTCTTCACCTGGGTTTCTTTATTAAGGGCCTGCCACATTAAAATAAATGGGAGCGAAGCCGTGGCGCGCACATAGGCAACCAATATATCAAAACGTTCGGCTGGTCAGCGCAAGGTGTGGTATTACTTTTATTGGCGTTTCGCGTTACCATAGCGACACTGCACGTCCACAAAATGGCCGAAATGCCATAGAGAATGAATAGTGCTCAACTTTCGGATCGTCCTGCTCAGACACGCTTCGTCTGAAACCCACCAAACATCATGTGATACATCAGGCCAACCTCCCCGACACACAAGCACAGTCAGTGATGGCCTGCACTCATTTTTTCTTGTCTTTCACTCATCCCTTTTCCCCCATTCACTTCCATTCATTTTTCACCCCTTTGAAATGAATGTAGTTTCAGGAGAATAAACTCTGTCTCCATACAGTGACCAAGCCTTATGAAACCTTGTATGAGACCTCAGGCCACGCCCCCAAAGACACACCTGTTTAAAGATAACTATGTGGACAATACTACTGGGACACACACACACACACACACACACACTAATGCAATGTTGATGTTAATGCTGTGCTAATGTAAATGCTAGGTTAATGCTATGTTAATGCTAATGCTGTGCTAATGTAAATGCTAGGTTAATGCTATGTTAATGCTAATGCTATATAAATGCTAGGCTAATGTTATGTTTTGGCAGTTGCTAGGCTAATGATATGCTAATGCTATGCTAATGTTAATACTATGCTAATGTTATGCTAATGTTATGTAGGTTATGGTTGGTATAGAGTTTGTTGGTAGTGTCTTGGCGGCAGGCCCTTTTAAAATTTCTTCAGGAATTTTGTTTTTTCTAATTAAGGCCCTGTCCCTTATTGTGCAATAAGGGCAGTCCCTTATTGTTATTAACCTGGGTTTCTTTATTTATTATTAAGGGCCTGCCCATTCAAATGAAAGGTGGTTGCTGGGGTGTTGCTAGGTGCTAGCTGTGATATTGGAGGTGGTTTCTAAGCAGTTTTTGCTGTTGCTATGAAGTTTATGGGTGGTTGCTAAGGTATAAAAGGTGGGTGCTGTGGTGTAGGAGATGGTTGCTAAGTACTATTTAGGCAGTTGCTATGGTGTAGGAGGTAGTTGCTATGAAATTTATTGTGGCTGCTAAGGTATAAAAGGTGTAGGAGATGGTTGGTATGGAGTCTGTAGGTCGTTTCTTAGCAGCAGGCCTTTTAAAAATTTCTTCAGGAATTTTGTTTTTTTGGCCATTGCTATGGTGTAGGAGTTTCTTGCTATGGAGTTTCCAGACAGTTGCTATGGCATACAAGGTGGTTGCTAGGGGAAAAAAGGAATGAGCGAAAGACAAAGAAAAGATGAGTGCAGGTCATCACTGACTGCTTTGGTTTGTCGGGACAGCCGAACATTTTGATATATAGGTTGCCTGGGTGCGCGCCACGGTTCGGACCGCATTGCGACAGAAGAATAATAAACTATGAACCAGAAAAAGCAAAATTCCTGAAGAAATTTTAAAAGGACCTGCCGCCAAGAAACTTCCTACAGACTCCATACCAACAGTCTCCTACACCATCCATAAACTTCATAGCAACCACCTCCTACAAAATAGCAAACTGCCAAAAACTGCTTAGAAACCACCTCCGATATCACAGCTAGCACCTAGCAACACCCCAGCAACCACCTTATATGCCATAGCAACTGTCTGGAAACTCCATAGCAACTGCCTAAAACCTCATAGGCAACCATCCCCCACACCATAGCAACCACGTTTTATACCTCAGCAACCACCCATAAACTTCATAGCAACCATCTCCTACACCATAGCAACTGCCAAACACTGCTTAGAAACCACCTCTAATAAAACATCTAGCACTTAGCAACCACCTTGCATGCCATAGCAACTGCCTGGAAACTCCATAGCAACAAACTCCTACACCATAGTAACTGCCTAAAACCTACTCAGCAACCATCTCCTACACCATAGCAACCGCCCTTAAACTGCATAGCAACCATCTCCTACACCATAGCAGCTGACCAAAAACTGCTTAGAAACCACCTCCGATATCACAGCTAGCACCTAGCAACACCGTAGCAACCACCTTGTATGCCGTAGCAACTGTCTGGAAACTCCATAGCAACAACCTCCAACACCATAGCAACTGCCTAAAACCTCCTCAGCAACTATCTCCTACACCATAACAACCACCTTTTATACCTCAGCAACCACCCATAAACTTCATAGCAACCGCCTACTACATCAAAGCAACAGACTAAAAACTGCTTTGCAACCATCTCCTACACCATAGCATCCACCTTTTATACCTTAGCAACCAAACAAAAACTTCATAGCAACCATCTTCTAGACCATAGCAACTGTCTTTAAGCCCACAGCAACCACCCCAGAAACTGCCTAGCAACCATCTCCTACACAATAGCAACTGCCGTTCAGGTCTTAGCAACCATCCAGAAAAACTCTGTCCCAATATATTTGGCCATATAATTTAGATTAAACAGGTGTGTCCCAATACTTTTGTCCACATAGATTTGTATGACAGCTGCATCCCAATACTTTTGGCCATATAGTTCACTTTAAACAGGCGTGACTTTGGGGGCGTGGCCTGAGGTGTCATACCAGGTTTCATAAGGCTTGGTCACTGTATGGAGACTGAGTTAATTCTCCTGAAACTGCATTCATTTCAATGGGGTGAAAAAAAAATGGAAGTCAATGGGGGATAAAGGGATGAGCGAAAGATGAGGAAAAGACGAGTGCGGGTCATCACCGACTGCATTGGTGTGTTGGGACAGTTGGCCTGAGGTATCACATGAAGTTTGGTGGGTTTCGGACAAAACATGTCAGAGCAGGACTATCTGAAAGTTGAGCCCTATTCATTCTCTATAGCATTTCGGCCATCTTTGTGGACGTGTAGCGTCGCCATGGTAACACGAAATGCCAATAAGAGTAATAACACACCTCGCGGTGATGAGCCGAACGTTCGGTTCGGACCGCATTAAGTCGCTCCCATTCATATTAATAGGGCAGGCCCTTAATAATAAAGAACCCCAGGACAATAACAATAAGGATTAAAATGAATGGGAGCGAAGCTTCGACCGTTGATGCAGCATGTTTTGAGGTCTTTTTTCAACAGTATAGATTTTATACATTTATCATGTATAAAATCTGCACACTCAGTTTTTATCACATAGGAATTCTACGAACGTGTCTTATTTAGAGATACGTTTTTGTTTCAGCAGGGTTTTTCCTCTTCCTTCCTTAACATTCTTTTTGTGTCTTGTTGCTTTTTGCAGGGTGTATATCCAGATATTCAGCAGGAAGCATATATTTCTATCCCTCATTTCACAGCCAGCATAACCTTGCACAGACGGAACACTTCCAGAAAGATCTCAAGAGGTATCTCACCCGCAAGATTGGATTTGAGGCTGTAATGAGGATACGCTGTACTAAAGGTTTGAGATTCTGTTTTAAGCATCCATGGAGTTAGGTGCTCTTGCCCTTAAGTATATTGATGTGGTCACTGATGCCGTGCAGGTTTAGTTGCATCAGAAAAAGACCAGTAACCAGTAGTTCCATAGATTTGTGGCATAGTTGCTTTGAGACTGGGCACGTAATATTCAATACGAGAGTTAATACGAGAACAAAAACAGAACACCACAAGACTAAATAAGAGCAGAAAGGACAAAATACAGAGGTAGTGCAAGAAAATACGAGAGCAACAAAACAATAGGATGACATTTAGTACAGTCGAAAAAAGTATTTAAATGAATACAATATTTTGACAAATATTATGGCAGGAATACTGTTAATGATTCAGTTGTGATTTAGAAATCTGATGGCCTGAGGCAAGAAACTGTTTCCCGTTCTGGCAGTGGAGGGCCGTGTGCTATGGAACCTTTTGCCAGACACGAGAAGAAAGAGGGCGTGTGTGGCGTTATGCACAATGCTCACGCTTTGTGGATGCAGTGTGTGGGGTAAATGATAGAGAAAAGAGACATGACAGAGGAAAGAGACCTCTTTGCTGTCCTCATTATCCTCTGAAGGGACTTCCGATCTGAAACAGAACAATTTACGTACTGCACTTTGTTGCAGCTACAAAGAATGATTGGGGGTGCTCTCTCCTAACCAGTCTCCTCAGGAAGACACTGCTAGGCCTTGGTGTTGCCGTTGGTGCTGCAGCCATCTCTTTTGTCCACATTCAGAGCCAGGTTGCATGCCTCAATGTCTCCGCAGCACAAGGGACCTAGGCGTTATCAGATGGGTGGTTTTATGGTTTTGACGGATCCTTGCAAATGTGCTGAGAACATTTGATTCTGTTTTGCCACATAAGTATTAGTGAGGCTTGGTACTTATGGCAAACAACATTCCAGCTCATCACAAAAGTATTTTGTGGTGCTCCATCACTCCAGAGAACGCAATTCTACTATTTCACAGCCCAACACTATATCCCTCTGATACATGGCATTTAGCATGGTGATCTTAGGCTCATATGCAGCTGCTCAAAAATCTCATTCTGTTGGCAGAGATTTTATAAGTTGTTCAAAAAATTGCTAGTGTTACCAATGAGTGCAAGTTGCCGAATTGATAAGGAGTGTTGGGATATATTGTGTATGTCGGCAACTCTTGTACAAGGACTTATTCCTTCTCCTTTAATCCTTCTCAGGCCTGTCTATACATACCTTCCATGGAAATTTCTTTGTGCGATCCACGGATCTGTTGTCTTTACCGAACGTTAACCCTGACGCTGGCTTTGCTGTGCAGATGTCAATTGAAGAGAACCTGTTAGATATGCAGTTGGTATCATTTCAAGCAGCTCTGCTCTACACTTCCAGCAAAGGTGAAGATTCCATAAAGATAAGATTGTGTGTGTCTTATGCTGTCTTTAAATATGTGTGGAAATTACAAAACGTTTTCTAAAGATAACCAACGAATACACATAACCTATAATACATGATAAGCTAGACCACAACATTGATTTGTCAAAAAATTAAGAAACTTATGAAATCTCAGATTTACAGAAGTATACAAGCTTAACTTGAACATGAAACATAAAATACAATAGTGGCTGTTAATATTTAAATTAAAAAAGTAATATGTCTGAGGTTTCAACAAAGCAAAACATTAACACGATAATGTAAAATGTGTAACTTTTATGATTTCATATTGGATGGTTCTTGTACAGTTTTAAGTATTCACAACCCATGAGAAATATATATAAATGAAGGAAGAAAACAAAACAACACCTAGTTTTTCTAAGTATAGCAAATATTAAACTACAGTGTAGTTACAATAGTGTTGGATCTACCCTCATAATTAATCTCTCATTATTTTATTAGTCTCATTGGTATTACAGTTCTTTATGTTAATGAGATCAACTGAGTGTTTGATCTAGTCCATACTAATTTTGAATTGAGAACAAATTTTGCTTTATGATAAAACTAATGGTGCTTAGCTTTATACATATGGAGTTTTAGTCATTCTCAGGAGTGCTGGGATGATACTGAGATTAGTAATAAGAAATCGCATAAAAAATAGTTTTCTTCAAATAGTTTAAAACATGGACATAACACGTTTATAAAGTTTACGTTTTTTTCTGAAGGTAAGCTATGCTATTCCATGCCCAGGTACATAGTTTTGCAAATATCTAAACTCCATTTGTTTCTGGGGATTTGTGTAGTCTGCCAAGGTCCAGGGAAACAGTTTTTGGTGTTTTCAATGATGGACTGAGTTCAACAAAGGCTGCAGAATTGCCTTTTGCAAGCTTGAATATTTTGATAGCTTGTTGTGACATGACCAAAACCTAGGCAAGTTCCTTTGTAAAACTGCATAATCAATAGTATATTGGTTGAAATTATTGTATTTGTTAATTAGTCTTCTTGGCCTGAAATGTCTATGTTTAAGTTAAACCTGTCATGTAAAAGTAAACCACAATTTTCTTGGGAGTAATATAATTTTATAACACAAAAAAGCTAACAGGGTAAAAAGACTACATAAAAGTGAATGTGTGTGTGAATGTTACAACACATGCCGTATGACACGAAGTGAACAAATTCTATAATGAGTAGGTCTGGTTCAGCTTGGGGTCACCTTTTTGACCCAGTTATGGACAATCACTGCTGAGGCACATCACTGTTGAGTTTAAACTTTTTCAGGAGAGAGGAGGATCCGAGTGCATACCATGTGTTTGCCTGTAGTGAATTCTGTGTCTGATATCTTTGCTGGAGCTGATGTTCAAGCCATTACTGGCCTGCTGGCTAGCATGGGTAGGAACCTCTCTACTTCTAAATTTTATTTAAACTCATCTGTATTTGCCTTTTTTAAAGATAGGATCTTAGTGACCTTATTGACTTCCATGATATTACACTGATGTAGCTGTACAAATGTATGTTTTTTGTGTTTGTCAAGCCAGAATTTTAACAAATTTTCTGCTTAGATCTGACGAAACACTTTAGGTATAACGTAATCATACTGTGACATGCACATTTTTGATTACTGTCTGCAGCTGTGGATCGCTCAGTGACAGCTAGCTTGAGTGATGCCCGTGATGCCCTGACCAATGCTGCCATCGACTCACTGATATCCTACCGCTCCGCTGTACTTACCATTCAACAACCTGGCTTGCTTGTTCCTGCCTGCTTGCGCCTGTTCCCCCTGTACATCCTGGCACTGCTGAAACAGGTAGCTACTACTCACGCTGGCGCGTCGAGCATACTAAAACAGATATTTTTTAGATTTTTGTCTTTGCTTCATATAATATATATATGTCCCTTTCATAGACTGAGGAAGGGATGGGTCGGTATTTTAGTGCTGATACTTATATGACTTGTCAATACCTGTACTTGTCTGTACATAATTCTGTGCAAAAAATAAAGAGATTTTTTTAACAATGAGAAAGAGTGAGAAACCAATGTCTGGTGGTGTTGTCTCTCCCACTGATTCAATGTAGCATGAGCAATTTGAAAAAGCTAGCTATGTAAGAATGCATTACATAAATGCTGATAATATCACCGTTTTCCCAGGCACTTATCTATATCTTAGTGTGGACTGGTAACAAATTAGTACTGGTTCTCAATACCCATCCCTAGACTGGGATTTCTTTATTCTGTGTGCAGTTGGTAAATAAACATTATTCAGTATCTTCCTTTGTGTGGTTGTATGCCATGCATTAAGCATATACAGTTTGGGGGAGATTGGGAATCTTTGTGTTAAGATGGAATTATCATTGCACGTGTGAAGTGTAAAGAACATTAGGCAACATGACAAGTGATTATAGCTGACGCGTTTGATAGATAACACATCTCATTGGATAGCCTACTTTACATGATTGATGTTATGGCAAGGAGATTGTGTGCTGTCAAGAGGCTTTAAGGGGTGGCAGGTTCCAGAGCAGGAAAATCATTAGTGTCATTCACTATTCCAAATATAGTATTTACCCATAAGAGACTATTTTTTACCTACCAATAATATGCATACATCTTTCATCATAAAGCAAAAAGAGAAAATGATCTATTTGAGCCAAACTACCGTTTTGTTGAGGCTTAGACTTTTTTTTGCAGAGAGCTTTTCGAGCAGGGACCAGCACTCGACTAGATGATCGTGTATTTGCAATGTGCCAGCTGAAGTACCAGCCACTGGCTTATCTCATGCTTATGATCCACCCTTCGTTATACCGACTGGATGACCTAACTGATGAGGTGAGAAAATCTTAGATAATGGGCTGTTCCATAATGTTACTTTTGTTATTGCTTTTCAGATGGGAAAAAATGGATTATTAAACCAATATTTGAATTAGATTTTTAAAATGTATTAATTGCAGCTTTTTTAAAGTAAATATGCCCCATTGAATACAGCTTTTTCCAGAATTCTGCGCTAAACTGACTAGCTTCTTCACATGTGAAAAGAGACCGTTCTGTATTGTATTGTATATCTTTTAATAAATAAAATAGGATCTCAAAACCACATTTTTCTGATTTGTTCTCTCCATATGATATACCTTGACTGCTACACTGCATGCGTATGTTTTACATTTTTCATTTCAACTACTCAATTTTACTTAGTTTATATTGTGTATGCATGGTATTCTGTAATTTTTGTTACATTTGGGGTTTTTTTTATTTCTGTTGTGTGAGAATTCGAGATAAATACCTTATATCTGAAAATGGCAGGGTAAATAAAGAATTTTTTAGTTAAAAATTAACTGATGAATTATTTTTTAAATTTTCAGTTGTATTCTAAACTCCCGTCTCCCACCCAATTCCAACTCTGTTTCTCTGCTCAGCTGATCATTTTTGTCCAGTTACACCTTCTAATACATTGCAGACCTTGTCAAAAATAGATATTGCGTTTAATATGGCAAGGAATGCAAATGGCACATGTATACTTGGCAGATAATTGCACATCTTAATTTTCTTTTTGACTTAGTTTTTAATTGTGTATTTTTATCATGTCCTCTTGTCTGCAGGGGGCACTGAACATCAATGACCGCACCATCCCTCAGCCAAGAATGCTGCAGCTGTCTGTGGAGAAGCTCAGCAGAGAGGGAGCATTCCTAATGGATGCAGGCTCAGTCAGTGCAGAATAATATACACAAACTAGGTTTACTTACTTCATGTAATTGTGATGTTTTGAGGTCAGCTGTAAATGATTTGTCCAGCTCAGATTTATAAAATAGTGTGGTTTCCATAACCACCATTCTCATTTTAAAAATTATATGGCAGCAACACTAGTTTTAAGCAGGCCCCTCCACCTGAGACAACATCTGACACTGAGCACTAAGCTTCTCTGTCGCAAAGTTAATCATTGTCATTATTTAGTGAAAATGTATTGTATGTAGCTCCTAATTATCTGATTATCACATGATAATCCATATATCAGTGTTGGCAATGTGAAGTTAGCAGTGGTGTACTTCCCTTGCTGAGTTTATGGTGTGCCTGTTTTACACGCTTTACTATGTATGTTTCCATAAATACCTAAATACTTAGCTCTGGGTGTTATTGAAGGAGACTGTTAGTCTGCTGGACAAGTGTCAAACAAATCCACATTCATATATTTGGTATGGGCAGAGGTGCAATTACAAATTGCATAGATGCGACAGCATATTTGTATGTCTCCTCTGCCTTCAGTTAACAGTAGAATTTTTCTCCACATTATCTCAGAAGGGGTCTCAGGGAAATGGACTGACAGTAAATTGAGTTGCTGTAAAGTAAAACAAAAAGTACTGGTTTTATTGCAACATAACCCGACCTTAATAAACTTAATTGTATTCAATATACGCTTAATTTTACTTAGATCTCACAAGTATTCAGACTATTTTCATGTTATAAAATATTTTAGTAATTCACTAATACTATATACCTTTAATGTCAAGTATATTTGAAGTCACTTAAAACTTGAACTAAAAGCATTTAACAATACATTAATAGCTATAAACTATTATTCCATGCTTCTTAAACGTCTTAATTATGACATCAGTTTTCACTCCAATAATTCATGCAAGTTTTTGTCTTGTTACAATTATATTAATATCCCGTATTAATATTTGTATCATTTAATAAATTCTTATTACCAAAGTTATTGGAGTCTTGTATAAAACATCTAAAAATATATATTTTTCATTTTATTAAATAGTTTGTAATATTTATATTCACATTCTAATTATTGCATTTAAAATAAAGGCTGTTGATACTGAAAGTGATTCTACACTTTTAGTAGTGTAATATTAATATGTATTGTAATACATATTATTTATATGGTATTGTACAATCACCCCCACTATTTTCACTCAACATTGTTAGCAATTCTCATGTTAAAGTTTTTTTTTTAGAACTTTTAGAGTTACTGCTTTATTCTGTTATTTGCACTGTTTTGAGATAATATTTGAGCAGATGTTGTATGGAGTCAAGAAGACAATACACAGTAGTTGGAGTGATAAATAAAAAATTGGGCCCAAAATAAATGCAACTAAAGTCAACACCACAAAATTGGTTATTTTTTAGGGGCGGGGGGACAAGAGTTTGTGACATGGATGTTTGCCTTTTCTCTTTCAGGAGATGTATATCTGGGTGGGAAGAAATTGCAACCACCTTTTCTTGAGACAAGTGCTGGGAGTACAGAGCTATGTGACTGTGCCTTTGAACATGGTTAGCGAGATTGTCACATTGACCCTTGATTGTAACAATCAAAGACACAAATAACATTTTACATTTACTGTACTGCAGTTTCAATATAATGTTAAAATACCTTAGCCTTAAACAAGTGGCTTCATGTTTTGCAGAATCGGCTACCAGACTTGGATACAGCAGAGTCTACAAGAACAAGAGCATTTGTTGGTTGGCTGAGAGAGCAGAGGCCTTTCTACCCTGTTTTGCATATTATTAGGTTGGTCTAAGAAGAAAGGAGGGGAATATGTGTATATGTGTATATATAAATGTATTTATACATACACAGTAAACCCCCATTTTAACACGGACCAGCATTTGCAGTTTCAGTTCAACGCAGATTTTTCCTGAGAACCGAACTAATAATTGTTCGCTGAAACCCCCGCACTAATGCGGAAACTGCAGATAACTTCCAAATTTTTTTAACTTTTGTGACGTCCGGGCCTCCTCCGCCATGCTTCCTTGTCCTTGTGCTGGGTTGCTAAGCACCGCGCTCAAACATAAGCCCTGGACGAGGGGGCATGGCGGACGAGGTGGCATGGCGGACGAGACACTGACGTCACAGGTTTTTTCGTGGCGATATATACATTTTCATGTATTTAAGTGCTAAATTATTAAGAACATAAGTATTAACATAAATTCAGCTACATTTTCATATACAATATAACTGTATTCATGTTTTTGTACTGTCCAGAGAACACAAAGAAAGCGCGTCTTTCGTGTCATTAACAGGCTGCTTGCTGCATGACGCACAAAAAATCTCGAGTTCTATTTATTCTTTTTCAAAACGCCATCAATATATTTTAATTAAACACGTATTTGAAAACTAGAAGATTCAAGGTTTCTGCTGGTCTTGCGCGCGCAGAGCTTTAGATGATTGTTTTGGAACAGTCGAATTACCCCTTAGGAGGGTTAAATACCACTGGACTCAGAGCAGGGGCAGACTGAATAAGATGCACCACCGGAACAGTAAATTATTGAACTGTAAAAGTTATTGGTGGTTATTAGGACATTTTACTGTATTTTTATTACCAAAACAATCAATTAAATTATTACTGTATTTTCCTGCTTATACCAAAGAAAACGCCCGTGCATGAATTAATTGTGGAAGACGGCAGTTCAGAGTACACTGTCCAGCACGTATACAGGTTTAATAATAATACATTATTATTATTATTATAAAACTTTACCTTTATATTTTAAGGGTAATGTATTAAGCTGAGTTTAAAATGAAATTAGTCTTTTTTTTTTCTTACAACCGAACTAATAATTGCTGGCGAAAACTCCAGAAAATTCGTGGAAAAACAGATTTTTTTTTTTTTTTTTGTGCTTTTTTTTTGTGGCAACATATAATTCTTTAGTGCTAAATTATAATATCGGTATTTACATTCAAGGACTGCAGGTGTTCAGTGTAAACTGTACAGGATGAATATGGGTTTACCTTTCCATTTTCATTAAGTGTAATGTATTAAATTGCGTTTAAAGTTCAATTA
>JBBJLS010000023.1:3015396-3031068 GCA_037577275.1 Bryconaethiops microstoma
GGATCATTTTGATATTCACTTGCACTGTAATAGATTGATTGTAATCTGTGTGCAACATGGGCACACAGCCAGTCTGTGAGAGCCAGAAGTTTGGCTGGGTTGTAGGGGATCAAATACTTATTTCACTCAATGACCTACAAATCAATTTATAACTTTTATGTTTTTTGGTTTTTTCTTGATTTTTGGTTTATATTCTGTCTCTCTCCATAAAAATGAAACTGCCTCATTAATTAGAGACTTTAGTTATTTGTAAGTCAGCACGGGATGAAATAATTATTTCCCCCACTGTAAAAGAAGGCCATCATCCTCAAAATGCTCAGACACTCAAACTCCCCCTGAACCAAATAGCCAACAATATGACGATGCATGGTGTGATTGAGGCACTTCAATCTTTTTTTTTTTTTCTCCCCTCCCATTTTCTGCTGATATCAGTCTGATTCTGATACCTGGTATTGGATCGGTGCCTTCCTTTGATCTAAATCATATGTGGGTTTTTCGTAAAAGTTCTGTAGTGTCAATCATTTTGGTGGTCTCTCCTGATTCTATTCCAAGCCAAATCTCAGCGCTTTTGAGAAAGTGACCACAAACTTTTAGTTATATAAGCGAGCATTGTTGAAACCTGGCATGTTAAGACAATAGATTAAAGGCATTGAAATTTGCTTATTAAAGTCTTGTTTTATCGCAGTGTATATTCAGGGTATTCTGTACAGGGAAAAACAACAAATAATAGATCTCTAATGTGGATTTGATTGATGGTCCGTAAAAACTAGTACAAACAAATTATTACCTTATATTCAGCATATAAGGTGTGTATATTCAGACGGAAATGAGAAAGAAATGTTCACATCTGCACACCAAGAAAGGTCTGATATTTTAACAGTCAAATGGGGTTAGTTATTATATTTCTAAACAGTGATACAACAACATTCTCATAATTTTTAGTCTTGTTTTGAATGGATGAGTGAACATAACCACTTTATCTTTGGTCCTGTCTTCTCTTACCTTTTCTCTAAACATCTCACTGTTATTCAGGTTTCATCTCAAACATCTCAGTGCACAGGCAATACTTCCCTGATGAGGACGATGAGAAGGGGGCAGCCAAAGCTCTAATGCGTCTCCAGGACACATATAACTTGGACTCGGAGAGCTTCTCTAAAGGCAAACTGCCAGGTCGGGGGCAGCACACTTTGACGTTCACATGTTCTTCCCAATTGTGATCCTGTGTTTACAGACAGACAATATTGGCTTTTTTATCTGTAGCAATGTTGCTTATCATGATCATTGTAGGTCTTACTTTTATAACATGCCTTATTAGTCAAACCAACAAGCAGGTTTGTTCCTATCTCTAAGAGCACTTTATAAAGGAATGCAGACATGAATAACCTTTCTTTCATACATGAAGAAACACACAATACCCTAACTTGCTCACTTTGTTTGTTTAAGCGGTGCTGGATTGCAGTGTTATGCAGTCAGTTCACTTTTGTACCATTTTTGTACCTTTTTTTTTTTTATTTTATTTTTTTTTAACAGCTTTAAAGCTTAAATAGATTTCTAATACTAATTACCAAAATCAAAAACAACCATCAGAACTTAAATTGTTAATATTACCATCGTTAGTTAGAAATTAAAGATTGCAATATTTCTGGTTTGATATTACTGCAATATTGCAATATTACTGATTTGATAATGAGACTGATTTCTGATAAGACTAATAATTTAATGAGACTGATTTATTTAATTAGTGAGGGCAGACCCCACAGTGCTGAACAAGCAGAAGATAGGGAGTCATTTCCTGAGTTGGGTATTTAACACCACTACATCAATAAAAGTTCTTGGGCAAGACTCTTAGCACTAAATTACATTTGTGCAAAAAAAGTAAGTCGCTTTGGATAAAAGAATTTGGCAAATGCATTGAGTGTTAACATTTCATATCTTTTCAAACAAAGTCCCTAAGTACCCTTTCCCTAATTAGATAATTTCTTTGGAACTAAATTCTGACTGAAGGTTCTGAATGTGTTTACAAGTATGTTCTCTTTATGTCCAGGTGTGCGCTACAATGCTTTTCTGACAGTGGATGACTGTTTTGACATGGGGAGAACAGCCTACAATGACAATGACTACTACCATTCAGTGCTCTGGATGCAGCAGGCCCTCAGACAGATGGATGCTGGAGAGGAAGCTAGGACATCCAAGGCTGAGATCTTGGACTACCTCAGCTACTCAGTTTATCAGATGGGTGACTTGCCACGAGCCATTGAGCTGACCCGACGCCTGGTGTCTATTGGTAACTTGTGTTCAGAAGACAAAATGTTAAAGGAATGGGTTAACCTTGTTAATGAATGCGTTCCACCTGATTACTGTTTTTTTTATTTTTTTTATTGGGAATTTCATTTGGATGAAGTGTTTGCCTTAGTTTGTTACTTGTATCCTATGCCTGTGGGCCATTAAATAGCATTCATATTTGCCATTACTTTGGGTAGTTTGTACATTAAGCATGCAAGGATGTACTTTATGTGAATAAAGTAGTTTCTTTTATCAAGTACTTATTTTATCATCTATTTACGAGTATCTAACGGCATCTTCCGCATTATGAATGCAACTCTATCACGAGTTATGTATCTGTGCACTCACAGATCCCAGCCACCAGAGGGCGGGAGGGAACCTGCGCTACTTTGAGCAGTTGCTGACCAAAGAGTTGAGAGAGATGAACCTCAAGCAGGACCCTGCTGAAGAGAAGCTTATTCAGCTGGGCACCTATGAGCGCCCTAGAGACTACCTGCCTGAGAGAGAGACATATGAAGCCCTTTGTAGGGGTGAGGGTGTCCAAATGGTGAGTCCAGTGTGCGAGAAAACACGATTTCAGCTGGTGAGGATTCCGTTACGCACTCTACTTTTCCTGTAGGTCCCGGATGTCAGACTGAATTTCCAACTGAATTTGTTCAAGTGAAATAGCCCACTTGAAATGGAGGTGCTACAGAATACCGATTGAATAATTAAAAATTTTAATTTTTTGCTGAACGTTTCTATATGGAGGGCGGAGTGGAGTCTGCATGTTCTCCCGGTGACCGCGTGGGATTCCTCCAGGAGCTCTGGTTTCCTCCCGCCGCCAAAAAAACTTGCATGGATAGGTCAATTGAGCACACTAAATTGCCCCTAGGCAATGTGAATGGTTGTCCCTCTCTGTATGTGGCCCTGCAACATGCTGGTGACTGTCCAGGGTGGTGGTGATACTTGCCTTTGGACCAAGAGGTCATGGGTTCGAATCCTACCTCCAGCACACCACCACTGGGTTCCTGAGCAAGACCCTTAACCCCAAGTTGCTCCAGGGAGACTGTCCCCTGTAGTTAGGAAATGGAAGTCGCTTTGGATAAAAGCGTCTGATAAATGCCGTAAATGTACCCTGCCTTCGCCCATAGCAGCTGGGATAGGCTCCCCCCCCCAACCCCGAGTGCGGGACGAAGGGGTAGAAAATGGATGGATGGATGGGTTTCTGTATGGAATTTTAAATTGCGTAATTACAATTGAAAAAAAACTTATGCATTATCATTCCAGCATGTTTTAATTCAGTTTCAACAATTCAGTATGTGGTTTTTTTATTTAAATATTTTTGTCACTAAATTACTTCCATATTAGATTTTTCTAAATTTTAAAGAAATATGATACAGGTGTACTGAGCTCTCATTATTTACAATATAAAACTGCAGTAGAGAAAAGCTCACTAGAAATATAAAAGCTCACATGGAAATATAACTAGAAAATATTTCCATGATAAAATGTGGTGTGTTTGTGTGGTTGCTGTGGTTATTGCTTGATGGTTGCCGTGGTATTGCTATGTGATTACTAATGGTTGTTAAACCTCCTCCGAACCTCTCTGTTCACACCAAAACTTCTGCACAGGGAGAGGCTACCAAACATTGGTTTTATGGGCAAAAAAAATAATCTAACCACAGCAGTGATCAAACCTGCACCTTTCTGATTCTCCCATTCAGCACGCAGCGCTGCTGACCCACGGATGGGTGTGTTAGGTTGGTCTCTGTTACCAGCCCATTTATGGCCAAGGACTGCTGAAAACAGGATTGAAAAAAGTCATGGCCATGAAAGAAATTAACACAGCAGAGAAAATTCCACTTGAGCAAAAAAAGAAAACATCTGGCTCTTTTAAACTCTCAAACTAACACACTTTTCACTCATTCTGGTCACAGGTCTTGCCTCTCCTAATACCATGTCTTTAGCGGCTGATCCAGCTCAGCTTAGCTCACACAGTGACATGACGTCACAATGGCCGAAAGTTCCACCAAAATGGTTTGATTCTGATACAAGCTGGCTCCAATTGTACACCCCTAGGGATATGTTGTTTTTTTTTCTTTATATATTCCTTGTGATACAGCGATGTAGAGTCATTGCACAACCTTTAAAATTCACTAATCTTTAGCTGATTGTCCCACAGACTCCACAGAGACAAAGTAGACTGTTCTGCCGTTACCAAGATGGAAAAAGAAATCCTCGTCTGTTGCTTAAGCCCATGAAGGAAGAGGATGAGTGGGACAGTCCTCACATTGTCCGCTACCTGGAGGCACTCTCGAAAGAAGAAATTGAGAAAATTAAGGAGCTAGCTAAACCCAGGGTGAGCTGGAGAAAAGATTTAACATTGATGTCGAAATGCGTATTGAAAGTACAAACAAATTGCCGTGTATATATTTTGTCTTATTTTGTGTAGCTTGCAAGGGCCACTGTGCGAGATCCAAAAACAGGTGTATTGACAACAGCACATTACAGAGTGTCCAAGAGGTGAGTCAAACAGCAAACCTGTGTGCATCTTACATATCACATACCATGAAAGTGTCTTAGCAAATCATGTAAATTGGTAGGTGGAGTATACTTCATGAAAGCTAATCAAGATTCAAAATTTTCATAGATAAACTGTAGCGGTTGAAATGTGGCTGTATGATCTAACCAGTAAGTCTGCCTGGCTGTCAGAATATAAATCTCTGCCCTTACTGTGAAACACACACTATTATTTATTTTGCAGAGACTTTTTAGCCCATAAAACCAAAATTTGGGTGTCTCCAAAAGCTGGTTTTATACCAACTACGCAATCGCACTTTGCTCAGCTGACCAGCTATTGGCATTCTGTGCAATCTTAGGACACTGGCAGCTGTATAAACTGAAGGAGCGTTTTTCCACAGGGTAGCAATACTCTGCTGTCGATTTGTGCTACGATAGCATTTTTTCGACAGGGGAGCATAAATCGGCAGAACACCCTGCTTCATGGTAGCATTTCTCAGTGTTGGAACCTGACTGTATAAACTGGCCCTATGCACCTCTAAATATCTTATCTATCTTTCGATCCATCTATCTAGGCTCGTCTCATTTAAATAAAATATATGTTTCTCAGATTATGCATATTATTTGCCTACTCATCATTGAGTGTTATAAACTGACAGTTTAAACTGTATAAACTTAAAGTAGCATTTTTTGTCAGAATAGTGCGAATCAATAGACTCTACTGTTGATTTGCCTTATGGTAGCGTTTTTTGACAAGGTGGCATAATTCATCAGAACACCCATGCTTGTATGTACATTGTCTTAAACTGCACCTTATAGATGGACATAGATCTATCATTGTTCTTGCTGAAGCATTTTTTTCCCTCAGCATATTAGGTCATATTTTTGATTGCTGTGACCATTACTGCACATTAACAGAGCAAAAACAGTTATTAAATAAAAGAGACATTGAAAGTCTGTAATGTTGATTATTCTTTCGCTCATATGCCAAAATTCATTACAATTTTTCAATACTTTCACAGCAAAAACGGGTGGGATTAATTTAGCTTTTTTCTACGAATCCGGCTGAAGTTTCATTAGGGGCCTGACTCACCAAACCAGACATCAGGCCAACCTTTGCCAGCCATAGCCTCGAAAGCAGCCAAACCAATCAAGGACACTTGGCCAAGGGAACTCTTTGATTGCAGATCCAGGACAAGGAGGTGACCCTGAACCAAAATGGTCATCAATTGGGCTAGATACGTGTTCAGCGGTTCTCCTAGAAGAAGAAAAATGTTTTGGAAGACCGACAGAAAACAGATTTAGTGCAAATTTAGACTTGGCATACCTCGCTATAGGAGCCTGGCTAGAAAGGGCAGAGCCAGCAAACCAGCATCTCAGTTTACTAGAATTCTTCTTGCCCATCACTGCCTAGCTCTACACCCATTGTCTGGTGGGAAAAGTTATCATGGATAGCCTGATGAAAGTAGGTTTTTAACGTAGACTCAGAAGGGTATTCCAGAGCTAGGGGGCTTTATATAAAAGGCTCTTCTCTCTGCTGTAGATCTCATTATTGTGGGGACGAGTAGATAGCCAGCACCTTAGTGAAAGTAGGCAAAGCAAGCAAAGCCCTCACTCCATGAAGTTCATGTTATGTGATTATAAGCATGCACCAGACCACGAATTTTATTTCATATATAATGTACCAGTGTATATTCGCTTTTTAATAGCCTTTTACCTTCATAGCAACAAGCTAAAGGTGGTTTTTGCTGGGTTTAGTTTAACACAGACATTACAACTTTGTGAAACATTAGTTCTTTGCTTTATATACCATCCCCTTTCACACAGTTGGATTATGTGCTAAAAACTGTAGTCTTTGGGGTATATGTGCAGATTTTTACAGGTAGTGACAATGAGAAGGCAATATAGCGCTTGTAACCCTTATTCTGGTTAAGTCATCATTTCCAGTGTCTGTAAACAGTTATACTGTCAGCAGCAGCATTTTGCATGAATACATGGGGTATGAAATAAGATATTTGTGTATATTCAGACAGAGTCTAGGTTAAAAACCTACTTTAGTCAGGCTATCCATAATAACTTTTCCCACTAGATAAAGGGTGTAGAGCTAGGCAGTGATGGGCAAGAAGAATTCTAGTAAACTGAGATGATGGTTTGCTGGCTCTGCCCTTTCTAGCCAGGGCTCAGAAAAGAGAGTAATCTAATGTTCCCAAACTGGTCAGAATCAAAGGTATTCATATAGGCTGTATGTAGAAATGATATAAAAACAGTAGGTTTGTAAAACTTTTACATATGCCAGTGTTTGCCTTTAATTTAATTAATATACTTTAATTAAAATTAGCTTGTGTAGGACATAATTTATTAGGATCAAAATGCAGTTTTGAAAGTGACCATTCTGTCATATGTGAACACCCCACAGCACACAGTGTGAACAGCACGAAATTCTTCCTCAGCATTTACCCCATTCACCAAGTGAAGCAGCAGGCAGCCAGGAATACAGGGGAGCAATGTGTGGGGACGGCACCTTGCTCAAGGGTACCTCCGAGGTGCTTGGCAGTCTTGGGAATTGAACCCATCACTTCCTGATCTAGTAGAATGAACGAGTTAATTGAATAATAATTAGAGAAAATGGAAATTGGCCATAGACTAATAGCTTACCAATAAAAAATAAGAATTAAGTATTACCTGTATTTACTTTATTTACTGTTATTTTGCATGCTGTTTTAAATGAGCTGTGTCTAGTTTTTGATCGCTTATCTTTCTTCACTTCAGTAGTTGCCTGCCAAGGATTAGCTCTGGGCTACTCATTAGCTTTTGCGAACATCAGATTGCTTTTCCTGATTGCCCACCCATAAAGAAAATGAAACTGTGTTTGGTTGTTGATTCATGTCTGTGTTTTTGTTCTTAGTGCATGGTTGGAAGGAGAAGAGGACCCAGTCATTGCACGTGTCAACCAGAGAATAGAAGATGTCACTGGTCTAACAATGGATACTGCTGAACTTCTTCAGGTGTTTGAGTACTTTGCAGACTTAAATTTTTAATACGACACTTAATCTTAATAACAGGGAAACAAACACTCTGACCTAAAATCTGCATATCTGTTTCTTTTATTCTGCAAAGTCTGCTTGTTTCATGTTCTTGTTTTTGGGACAGCTGGTGGCCAAGTAGTTAGGGAATTGCCCCTGCGATCAGAAGGTTGTGGGTTAGAATCCCTGGACTGCTAGAGGCACCTCTGAGGCACTCTCAAGCAAGGTACTATCTAGAGGTCGGCCAATACGGGTTGGCCAATGCCGATATTTAGAAATCAGGATATGTGATGCCTTTTATTTATTTATTTATTTATTTATTTATTTATTTATTTATTTAATTAATTAATTAATTAATTAATTAAAGGGGTGCTGTCTATATTGGTCAATAATAATAATGTTTAATAATATTTCCTTCAAGCCAAGTGGTCATAATCTAGTGTGATCCCAAAAAAAAATAACTTCACGTAGCCTGGTAATCAAGGACTACACAAGCCAGTAGTGATTATGTTTTTAAAGCCTGACGCAGGCACGTTTAATGAGGAGAGCTAACTACACTAAAACGTGTATATCTTTCAAGATATGTCGACAAACTGTTCTATTTTCCACATCCAAAAACTTTAATTTATAAATGGTATTGACAGCATCAATGCCGTTTATAATGGGGAGCAACATGGGGCTGCCCATAAATGCGCATGTCTATTCATCAGTCTTCATGTGCGTCGACATTGGGCGATGCCGATTATGTAAAAATTGCCAAATATCGGCCTGATTAATCGGCCAGACTGATAATCGGTCAACCTCTAGTACTGTCCCAACACACTGCTCTCCGGGTACTGTATTCCTGGCTGCCCGCTACTTCACTTGGCTAAATGGGTTAAAGGCAGAGAAAGAATTTTGTCCTGTTCACACTGTGTGATGTGGTGTGTTCACAAATGGACACTTTACAGGTTCCTCACCTCTATCGCTTGCTAAACCTGTAAATGGAACTAAATGTGGAGTTCTCTTTTCCAAGCCTATTTAAAAAATAAAAAACGAAACTTTGCAATTTGTCATCTCCAGTGACGGACTGTTATTGTCCAAATAGCTCAAACATTCTTCCATTTCTATATTTAAATTGGTTTCCGTTGGCTCATCCAGCTAAAAAAAATGGTTGGAAAAACATCTCCTCTGTCATGTAGTTAGAATTATTACCTGAGTTCTGATCTTTTTTTTTTTTTCGCTTTTTTTTTTTCTTTCTTTCCCAAAACAGGTTGCTAACTACGGGGTTGGAGGTCAATATGAGCCACATTTTGATTTCTCCAGGGTAAATACTTCATACATGCATTGCATGGCTGTTTCTGTGAAGATTTCAGCAATTTGCAGGCAACAGCTTACTTGGACTTCAAACAAAAATATCCTATACAATGTGCATTATCCTGTACTGTGTATATTTTTTGTAGTCTGTGCATGTACACTATGCTACATGATCATATAATCCCTTGGACAGAGTTTAGTAACAAACTGTGCAAAACACTTAAGAAACACACTTCTGGTCCTTACAGGTCTCCACGATGGGGATGATGGACAACTCCATCCATTAGTAAATGAACTGATTATCATTCCTCAGTGTAACGTTAAATTGTTTTTCATTTTCTGAATGAGACTACAATTAAAACTGGTAGTTCTAGTTTTGTGTTGGATTGTTATATTACAGTGCAACTGTTAGCAATATGGTCTTTTTATTTATCAGTGGCCTTACAGATGTAGCTTATATTTCAGGCACACTTGATAATGACCTCTTTTTACATTTACTTACTGTTGGTTCACAAATTAGTGATACACTGCAGATTGATGTGTCCTAAATTTTGTATGAGGAAAGTAAATCTTGCTTAACTTCAGTCAGGTGAGCTAGAGCATCCCCATATACCTTAGTATTTCTAGTATTTCCATGGAGTCCTATCTGAACTTACTGTGTAATTCCTAGGAGTTTACAATCCTGCATCCCACTGAGCAGTTTCCTTTTTGCACGTTCTTTTCCTTGTCCCAGTGCCCAGTTTTGTCCCATGTTGTGTGGCGAGCTCTCTGAGGCAGAGATTGTCCAACTATGTTCACTTTGAGTTTAAAGTTACAAACATCTGTTGCAGCGTCCTTTTGACAGCAACCTCAAGGTTGATGGAAATAGGCTTGCCACCTATCTAAACTACGTAAGTACATGTGTACGCAGTGCCCTGCATTTTTCTTTACTCTGAAATTTTATCTTCATAGAAAGATGAGCCAGATGCTTTCAAAACATTAGGCACAGGAAATCGTGTGGCCACTTATTTAAATTATGTAAGTATGCACTTCTCCTGTAGTGAGTGGTGTGAATGACACTGGTCTGAATGTTTGCAGCCATCTTGGCATAACTAGCCAAGTTTTTCGCATTTTCTGTTTCTAAATGCAAAAATAGGGCATTGGGTTATCTGACTAGGTATGTACTACAAAACTATAAATGATTAAAAGAATCTCATTATGTTTGGGGAGTATGGTGAATAATGTATTGCCGCACTTCTGTTTTGCTATATATTGTGTGTCAACTATCAGTTTTGGGTTTTTTTTATCATAGCAACTTACATTTTATTCTTGCAGTGTTGTTTTTTCCTTATCACTATATCAAGCATAAAATAAAAATGTAAAGTATGTCTTATTAGTAATTCCAGTTCTTCGGCATATTGTTTTATGTTGGTCCCAATATAATGTGTAACATTTATTACATTATAAGAATGTAGTTTGAGTACAATTAATATGAGGTGGGGATAAAAGTGCAAATGGATGTTGTGAACATATTGTGTCTTTTAAATGGCAGATGAGTGATGTCGAAGCTGGTGGAGCCACAGTTTTTCCGGATTTTGGCGCAGCTATCCGACCAAGGAAGGTAGGATGCACTCTGCCTTACCAAATTGTTAACTCAAACACCTGTGCTAACTTTTTTACAGAAAGAAACTGCCAATTACATCGTTTAGAACTAATGTTGCCCTATCTTTACCCTGAATATACAGCCAAGGATACTTCAAATAAAGAATGCTAGTGCTATTTGAAAACCTAGAAACTAGAAAGCAGAAATAAAATCTAACTTCTATACAGCTGTAACCTCTTTAAGTGAGCTTGGGGTGTTCCGTTCTTCAGCACAGGGGATCTTTCCATCAGATTCCTATTGGCATGCAATCTGACTACATGCTTATATCCCTATTCACATTAACAGTCAACTCTCAGGTAGCATACATTCACACAATTTTACATGAAGACATCCATGGATGATATGCATTGATCAGGAGTAATAATATTTTCATCAAGACATATGGGTAATGTAAGTAACAAAATTAGTAAAAGTAATATTACTTTATGTTAATACATTGCTATATAAAGTCCTGAACACTGTTGGCCAGTAGTATGCCTAACTGTTACTTTCCTCTTGTACTTTAAGGGTACTGCAGTGTTCTGGTATAATCTCTTCAGGAGTGGGGAGGGAGACTACCGGACAAGACATGCAGCCTGCCCTGTTTTAGTTGGAAGTAAATGGGGTAAGTTGGATAAACGAAAAAAAAATGTTCAGTATAAATTGTTCAATATAAAGGGGGTAGTAAATGTTCAATATAAAGGGGGTCGTACATGAATGTAATTAATATATAGTTGTATGCAGCAGTACAAGGAACAAACGCAAATATTTCTGCATATTTTTAAATTTTTGCATAATTTCTATTTATCGGCTAAGTTTGTAAAACAGTAATAATGTGTACTCATTTTCACCTAGACAATCAGCAAAACATAATTTGACCAGAGGAGTCTTAACCGTTCCGTATGATTGTAGTTTCTCAAGACCGCCTGCTCCTCCATTTTCTATGGCTATAACGTGTCTTGTTAAATAGTGTTGGGGCCTACATCTATTGGTAACTGACAGATTTATGAATTAAGCTTAATTTTTTTGACCCATGTAACATTTGTTTCTCTGTTCCGGCAGTGTCTAATAAATGGATCCATGAGAGAGGTCAGGAGTTCAGGCGACCGTGTGGCCTTACAGAAGTGGACTGAGCCCACTTTTCAAGCTATAAAATTCAAACGCTTAGCTCCACTTGCAATGCCTGAACTGAAACGCATTACAGACATGCATATAAAGATACAACATTTTAATGCATTGCTGTCAAGCTGAGTCAGCCAGTCGTGTTGAATGCTCCACTGTACAGTATGTTTGGTGATAAGGACTAATCAGCTGGCAGTCATAGCTGCAATGAGGAGTGTGCGGCATTCTGTGTGCCTGACCTTGAGGGATTTCTTCTTTTTTTTTATCTTCTAGTCTTTGGTTTCTCTCTTTTTGCTTTTGTGTTTCAGTATTTTCTTTTATTTAGATACTTAGGAAAATGGCCATTGTTTCAGTAAAGATTCTCCATAGAGCTTTTGTTGGTTGATCTTCTGTCCAATTTAAAGAGCCTAATCCTGAAAAGTATTTTCTTTGCTTTTATGAAATAAAATGTTTCAAAAGAGTTTCACTCAATCCATATTGTCCCACATGTTAGCCTGAAGCTGCGAAATACGCCTGTCCCACCAAATCTCATTAAGCACTGGTCTGCTTTTTGAATACAGGATGATGGATCTAAACAGATCTAATTTACATATATCAGTCTTTATGACAGTAACAAAAACAGGCAGTAGAAAAAAGGTTTAAAAAGAATCATGACTGTTTCTGCTATGTAAAAACCACACTCGCATCATGAGGGGGGCCTCAAATAACAAACAAGAAATGTAGGGAATGGGCTCTTTAAGTTGACTCTGGCTAGAAAAAGCTTTTCTTATGGGCAAAGAGTCTATTCTTATTTATAGAAAGTGTAAATTATTGTACTGTTATATGGTGTTATATACACACGAATACAGTATATAAACAGTGTGCAATAAACAGTGTCCCTTTAAGTGGTGGTATCTTTGTCTCCAGCTCATTTTTGAAGGTTGCCAATGTTGATGGCAAAAGCTTTTACAGAGTAATAGTACTTTACTGTTTCATGTTTACATATTTTCCTGTTTGGCTACCTGTTTTGTTGCCTCTGCTGCCTGGCATTGCAGCTTTCCTTTGTTTGTGTTCTGTTCTAGACATCAATTACATTTGATTGAGTTTCAGTACTGAGTTCGCTTAACACCTTGTCTGACTGCGGCTTGTTTACTTCAAACTCTTTCTCTGTTTCTAGCAATAACAAAGATATTACTTCTATGAAGTGTCTTAGTGTGATGGCTACAGCCACACAGGGATAATTATCCAATATTCCACCTATGCACTAATTTGCTGCACTAGCATTTACACTTTTACTATCATGTTTAAATAAGTTACATAACATATTTTGCTTGATTTACAGTTAATTTGCTTTAATCTTACATTGTTTTACATGGAGGGTACACATGTACTGGTCCCTTCCTGGTTGGGGCATAACACAATAAGAATGAACCATGGTGGAAGAGCTGGAAAACCAAAAGAGCAAGAAGCAGCTGCAAGCCAAACTGCACAGGACAAGTCAGCTAGTGGTGAAGAGGAGAAAAAGGAACGGAGCAAACCGTGGCAGACCTGGTGGCCATCCTCTGTGCACACATGCAACAGCAGGAAGGCCAAGATGAGAAGCCAAGAATTTGCTGCAAGACAGGAAAAACGGCTCAGAGAACTTCATCAGTTTCAGATGCTACAACTAGAGGTACAAGTTTGAACATCTCAGGCGCTAGATACTCAAACAACAGATATCGATCAAGACTAGGAGGTCCCTCCACCCAGCAGACTTAATTCTCATGTGCAGGCTGAGTCTTTGGCCTTGAATGATTCAGGTGTGACTGCAAGAGGTCAATGTATACCGTGGGCCTAGATTGAAAAAATTATCTGAAAATGATGTTGAAAATTTGCTTCTTGCATTTCAATGTATTGCTGTAGCCTGACGATGGACAAAGCCAGGCTGGCTTTTCTTCTTGATGCCTTTGTTAACTGGTAACGGTGAATTAACTCTACCAGCTAATCGCCAGCCACAAGAATGCGAAGCCGGATGGACTGTTCATTGTCTCTGGGGACTTCAACAGGGCGAATTTTAGGAGTGTGTACCTGAAATACCACCAGCATGTCTCTTGCTCCACTCAGGGTGCCAACACGCTTGACCACTGCTGCACAGAACACATGAGGGAGAGGAGAAGCTGCAGGACAGCTTTGTGTGGACTGGGACACGTTCAGAGATTCATCCTCTGACCTGGATGAGTACACCACTGTGGTCACTGATTTCATTAAGACCTGCGTGAAGGAATGCATCCCCTCTAAAACTGTCCAGACATTCCCCAACCAGAAACCCTGAGTCAACGCTGTCATCCGCCATAAGATCCGCGAGCGCACACGTGCTTTCCAGTCCGGAGACACGGACCTGTACAAGGAATGCAGGTACCATCTCCGGAAAGCCATCAGGAGCGTGAAACGGGAGTACAGCAGTAATGTGGACTCCCAGTTTAACTGCACACACATCAGATGTGGAGGGGGGGATTCAGACGCTGACGGACTACAAACCACAAACACACACTCTAGTCTCCGTCAGCCCATCACTGCCAAACGAACTATGGGCACTTTGAGCTCACTAACTCACATCCACCAGAGCGAGCTCTAGCAGTGCCGTAGAGCTTTAATAGAGTCAACATCCACAAAGCTGCCGGTCCAGACGGAATTTCGGGTCGTGTATTGAAGGTGTGCAGTGAGCAGCTGTCTGCTGTCTTTACAGACATTTTTAACACCTCCCTGAAAACCTCAAGTGTCCCCGTCTGCTTCAAAAACACCACCATTGTCCCAGTTCCCAAGAAGAACAAAGCCATCTGCCTTAATGATTTTTGGCCTGTTGCACTTACCTCCAGCACAATGAAGTGCTTTGAAAGGCTGGTAATGGGACACATCATGAGCTCCATACCGACCACTCTGGACCCCCTTCAATTTGCATACCGTCACAATAGATCCACTGAAGATGCCATCTCACACGCCATTTGTCACAGTTCCGGTCCGTGGCCGCTAGAGGGCAAACGTGGACTAATGATCTGCTAATTGAATCACAGCTGACCAGAGTCAGCCTAGATGAATACCCAGGGTTCATTGGTTGCCCTCATCTCTGTATTTAAACCAGACCTTTGTATGAGATAGTCACGGAAGCATTACGCGACCAAGTACTTTGTATCTCATTATTCACCTCTTCATCTAAATATCCTGTATCTCCTTCTCCTCCTCCTCATTGGCTACTCATTTCTCTACCTATTCTCTACTCCTCTCTCCCTTGATTCTCAACCCATCTCACTATCTCTTCTCTACTCATCCTTCAATCTACCCTTCTCTACCCTACCTCCTTAGCTCCTTTTTTCCCTCTCCATAGTTTTGGTCCTCACCTGGAGTTCAAGCCTTTTTGTTTTGGTTGGTTTATGTTAATACAATACCTACTCTTGTGGAAGTCCACGTCTGTGCCTCGCATCCTTCTTCTGGATGTACGTCCGGTGTGACACCATTCACACCACCCTGGATCACTTGGACAATAAGAACTGCTATGCCAGACTGTTGTTTGTGGATTTCAGCTCCGCATTTTACACGGTTATCCCCTCCAAGCTGATCAAGAAGCTACAGGGTCTGGGACTCAGTGCTACTCTGTGCAACTGAGTAGCACTGACCAACGTGAGGATTGGCAAAAACACCTCCACCACAAGGAACCTCAACACTGGTACGCAACACAGAAGTGTTCTGAGCCCAATGCTGTACTCCTTGTTTACACATGACTGTGTGTCCAGAAACAGCTCCAACACCATCATCAAGTTTGCTGATGACACCACCATTGTGGGCCTGATCAGCAACAACGACGAGACGGCC
>JBBJLS010000023.1:3031168-3070625 GCA_037577275.1 Bryconaethiops microstoma
TTGGGGTTCAAATCCCAACTGCTAGTGTCATGGCTGAAGTACCCTTGAGCAAGGTACCGTCCCCACACACTGCTCCCTGGGTGCCTCATTGCTTCTCTTGGTGAATGGGTTAAATGCAGAGAAATAATTTCCTCCAGGATAAATACAGTATCAAAAAAAAAAGTTCTCTCTTTAGTGACAAAATATAGACTGATGACAGTAGTGACATTAAGGAGCAGCAGAAAAGCAGTGTTTAAGTGACTAATGTATTTAATGGGCAGTTAAACAGCACATGTGTTTTATTATTTTTTATAAATTAATATGCAAATAGGTATGAGATTGTCTATGCAAGTCAGGATTGTGAGTACGACAGCTCCACAGGTAGGGAGGGGCGGTATTCTCCTGTGACTGTGTATGAAAGTTCAGGACAGTAACCGTACACCACATCATACATCACAACAAGCAAAACAATCACTGCAAACCATTGTTCTTTGCTCGTAGAACTTAACGCTACAGTGAGGCCAATAACCAAGACTAGGTGCCTGCAGCCACCCTCTTCGTGGAAGCACCAAGGTCTTTGTTCTGCACTCAGGCCCTGTGCAAACTAAACTTCCACCATCCAAACCTTGTTTGTTATTTTCAGCTAGCTGGAATTTTTCTACCGTAAGGTGAAAAGTCGATTTTGGGGTTTGTGGATGGCAAAACCTTCACAAATTCTTCTGTTCCTGCATCAGTCAGACTTTCCCTGGGATTACCACTCAGCCCTGAGAGCCACTCAGCCTTCTGCATGCCAACAAAATAAAATTTGTCTCAAAGTAAGAAGTTGCATCAAGCCAGTGTTGTGTTTAGTTAAGGCTTAATGCTGTACATGTTATACCTTCCAGTTAGTTTAACCTGTGCAGTTTTCATTGTTTGGCTGATTAGGTCAGCTGGTGTAGCAATGGTATCCCAGTGTGACACTCAAATCTCCTTAGTGCGAATGTAAAATATCGCGAACAATTGAAAATCAAAGCAAGCTGACTTGGTACTCTGAACTTAAATGAAGAGGTTGAGTTGTCACTTTCAGTTGGTACATTAATAGATATGTCTTTTGCTCAATAAACATTACACTTACTAGAAAAGCAGAATGCCTGTGGTAAATGCTACCCCACTAATAGGATGACACTTGCAACATTTATTTGGTTAATTGAGACACTTGCTAAAGATGACAACCAGAGAGGCAGATGGATGTAGCAAGGATGTCCATTTATTGAGTATGGGATCACTCTGCCACAATAGGCCTTGAGAATGAGTAAATCAGTACATCCATGAGCTGGAGGTGGACATGGAGGATTAGAGAACACAGACTTTTGGCATCCAGTGGCTTATGCATCTTCAGCTGTTTCTGGGTTAATACAGCATTAGTGACAGTGGTCCATGTGTGACAGTGTGACATTCATTCCCAGATGTCATAGCTTAGTATTGGTATTTAGTATTAAACGCCACAACTTTATATTTACCTAAAAGTTAGGTTGTTAAGCTGGTGTACACAATACTAAACATGCTCAGTAATGTTACTGTAATTTTTTCAGACAAGCTTTACACACGCAGTACAACTCAGGGGTCTCATTTATAACCAAAACGGAACCTAAAAGTTGTGCCTCTTCCTACGTTGTGATCTACAGAAACAAAGTTGATGGCCTAATTTGCACATATGTACGCAAACTCTGATCCATGCATGCAAACATTTTGGCGCAAAAATGTGACCGCAGGTGAAGAGGGTGAGCAAAAACATGAGTGGCATTACTACATATATAATAGTTCCATGTGCTAATGAGTAATACACTGTACATTTAATTTCACTTATTCAGACACATATTTATAATAGTAAAGAAATATATAAGTAAAATATATATTGAGACTCAAATCTTAACTTAATCTGCACTTTTAATCTATGTGCCGCAGCTGTTAAAATGTAAATGGATAAGTGGTGGCCGTGATTATCACAATCATTTGGACACGAAGTGAAACAATCAGTCTGGTTGCTGAAAGCACATAAATACTGCAATCACATTTGTGCGTAACGTAACATAATGGATGCACTGGCATTGTTAGAAGATTATGCCAATGGCAGAATTAAAAGAGAACAGGTGTTCAGGTACCATGAAGATTTTTTGGCCCATTATTATGACTGACTCATAAACTGATTTGGATTACCTAGATGTGTGCTTTTGGAGTTAGGTGCTGAACTGGGTCCAATGTTAGAGAGACCAACCCGATGGAACCATGCCATTCTGGTACAAATATAGGTACTGACGACCCTGGGTTTCCTTGCAACTGGCTGTTACCAGCGGGAATTAGCCGACAGGCATATGTTATAATTTTTGTTCATTTGTTTAGGGAATACAAGAATAATGTAGTTGTGTTTAATTGTATTCTAGGTGTGGGATATCACAACCATCACTAAGCTCAATAATACCTGTTGTTTTGGATAGGATTATTAAAATGACTAGTAGATACATTAAGTTCCCTTACACTGTGGGAGAACAGGCCAACATCAAAAGGCAATTTGCAGCAATGTCCGGTTTCCCAAATGTAATCAGCGCAATTGACTGCACTCACTGCTTCATACGAAAACTCATTTATTTACGTAAATAGAAAACATGTGCATTCTATAAATGTGCAAGTTATTTATGACGCTGATATGGTCCTGACAAATGAGGAGCAAATTTCCAAAACCATTTTTTTCCAGAAAATCGTGTTTTACTTGTTTTACCTATTGGAAAGCAGGAAATAATTTTTGAAATTTAGTTGTCATTTTCTAAATTTAGTTGAAATTTAGTTGTCATTTTTCAAAGCCTGTTTCTAAAGTGCAAAAACTTGTTTAGAAAATATAATGAAAACAAATCAATATTCAGTATCACAAAATTATGTACAAGTTTAATATTTATATCCTACTACATGACATTTATATCCTGGGTAAGTAGGTACCACTCGCGACTGTGCGAGTGGACTGAGTGAGTTTTGGAAATTCACCTAATCCTGTAGCGTGTATTATGACTTTTGGTCAGTTATACTATTGCACATAAAAAGGTAATGTAAAAATACGCCAATAGTAGTGTTACCTAAAAAATCATGAAAAACGGACTGAGTGAGTTTTGCAAGTTTGCTCTTCAAATGTGGTTGCACGATGGCCTGGTTCAACACATGACTCGTTTATCCTGGAACACAGCAGTGTAGGGAGCAGACTGCAGGCTGGCGCTGCGTGTGATGGCTGGCTTCTTGGTAAGGTAATAAAAACATTGTAAAATTTTGAACTATTCATTGTTCATGTATTGAATCGTTCCGTTTATAAAATGCAGGTGACAGTGGCTAACCTCTCAAGTGCTGGCTCCTCACCCCATTTTCAAACCCCTAGAGTGCAGAGGAAAACTGTTATAACAATGCTCGAGCGAACACCACTGTGGAGCAGGCGTTCAGTATGCTGAAATGCAAATGGTGATATTTAGATGCATCAGGTGGCTGGTTGTTACACCACTCCCCAAAAGTGTGCCGAATTATCAGAGCCTGTGCTGTGTTGTACAACATTACACAGAGGAACACAGTTCCTCTCCCTCCTGGCCTACCCTTACAGCACGAGGACCGGGAATCACAGCCCCGTACCTGACAGGAAGGCTATCAATTGGGAGTAAGACTCAGGGAAGATGTAATGTGGCGTTTGTAAAGACAGCAGTGCAAAGGCATATTTTTTAAGAAGATCTTTTAGTGTTGCTGAAGTATCACCTAACACAGCTCTTATTCATTTCAGTTCATCCAAAATTACATTGATTGCTCTAATTGTATCTCATTGTGTTGGGACCTTTGTATCTAATTGTATCTCACTGCCTTTCTTTTTGTTTGTCAGCCCATTACTGCGACCACCAAACTTTTTTTTTTTCCAGTTTTCCACTTCACCCACAAGCACATCTTATTTGGTTTTCTCTTCTTATTTTTCCCCTCGGTTGCCGTGATGCCATTTTTTCAGGTTTACATCAGAGGCTTAAATATTCATGAGGTGATTTGCATTTACTATGTATGGTTGAACGGGGATGTATAGAGGGCAGAAAATATGACAAATCTACACGCGAACAATCCCCGGTACAGTGCGATTTATAAAGCATAAATTGCTTGAAGGTGTGTGTGCGCACATTTTCATAAATCTGACATTTTCTTTGCGTACATCATTTTTGTCTTTGATCGCACATACACTTTTAGTATGCGTTCTATGTAAAGTTTCACTGTAATGTCAGCTTTCACTTAGATGTGCACATGGAAGAAAGAGAGGAAAGGTGTTTTTCATTCCTGTCTACATGTCAGACAGGGAAGGAAAATGTGAGTTTGAATAATAAAGATGCTGCTCACGAGTGGAATGCGATCCTTTTTCTCTGGAGACAAAGGAAAAATGGCATCAGTTTCTTACAAGATTACTGTTTGATATATGCCCTGTATGTTAAATAGATCAGCTGAGCTTTATCTAATCCATTATGTGTGGAGATCGCTTGTTCTCCGCATGTCTGTGCAGGGATCTACCTGGAGTTCCATTTTTCTCCTTCAGTCTAAATATATGCATGTCAAGTGAATTAGACCATCTTGAATATTGAATGTTAAAATTGCCTCTAGACGTCAAGGTGTACATGAATGTGTGTGTCTTTCCTGTTGTGGGCTGGTGACCTGTCCAGGGTCACCAGCCCACAATTATGAACTGATTATGTAAATAGCTGCTGATAAAGGTTTATACAAGTTTTGGTGAAGATTCTAGGGCCTGACAAAATCCATTTCATTTTTCCAGATTCTTTTCAAATTTTAATTTGAAATGTTTAGTCATTTTTACTGTGTAAAAATACTACAGGTACAAACAAAACAAAAAGAGCATTTTCTCTCTCTCTCTCTCTCTCTCTCTCTCTCTCTCTCTCTCTCTCTCTCTCTCTCTCTCTCTTCTCTGTTGTGTTATTTTTATTGAAACTACTAAAATAATGAAGTAACAGGAATGTAAATCTATAAGTAAATTAGGGAAATCATAGGCATCCTTTGTGTGGTTTGCTGTTTGCTTTATTAACTGAGCTAACATGGGCTCTTAACTGCTTGTAGTAAGCACCTTAGAGAAGGTGATGTGTGTCCCTCCACTATGCATCATGTGCGTGGGAGATTGCTGCACACTGCACATGTTACCAAGGCAACAGGCAGCAATACTGCCATGTGGTCCCAGTAGGACATGCGTAACCATGTTGCTTGTCCTATCTAATCAGCTAAATCAAATAACCCATGCATAACCTCTTGAGTCATATGAAGTGAGCATGCCTATTTTGTATTATCACAGTGCAGAGGCACAGTTGTTATACAGTGGTTATATTATTGTAGTGCTTAAATAATCTGCATGAATATAATTACGTTGTGAGTCAGTCGGGGGGAGTACACTGCATTCAGTCTGAGTGATGCACTGTTGACATCGTTCCTCCCACTACTACTTTAAAGACATTTTTATCCTGTTAAACAGATTCAGAAATCTGATTTTTTTTTTAATCATGGAAACATTTTAGCAGGTTCCAGAAAAGGAGTAAACCACTTTTGTTTCTCTAAAGAACGTCTTGCTGGTTGAGTCTTATAAAGAATGTAGGCCTGATCTTTATTGTAGCATGTTTTAGGCCCCGCCAACACCTAATGATTCTCACACAAGTCAGTGTTGCATTTCGTCTCTGCTCTGTATCTGATGATTAATTTTAATCAGTGTATCTTATCATCCGGAAGCATAATGTTCTCCAAAGACTGGGTGTTTTAACCTAAAACGTATCACAATTCTGTGCCTGAGCATTCTAGCATTTGGGAATGCTTTCAAATGACCCATTTTAAAAATACTTCCATTTATACTGCATTTTGACACAGCTGCAGTCCAGAATTTCCCCCATGGAGCATCTCGAGTGTTCTTGTGTTTTTCGTTTTGTTCTTCTTAACATTTGTATTACTGTAAAGTAAATGAATTTGTTACTTTATTTACCCTGCTTATGCCAAAGAAAACAACAGCGCATACCAAAGAAAATGCCCGTGCATGAATTACAGTACAGTCTATCGGTATTTACATTCTAGCACTGCAGGGGTTCAATATAACTGTACAGTACAAATACGGGTTTACCTTTACATTTTCTTTCAGGGTAATGTATTAAGTGTTTTAGAAGCATATTTTTTTTACCACATCACAACACGGTTTTTCACTGTACGCGGATGCTCTTGGAACGTAACGTTTACTGTACTGTATACGGTATGCAGTAGCGAACATAACTGTTGGGCCACGACTTTCTATGATATCTTTAATAGCAATAGTAGATTGGAAATAAGTCAGCCATTTAAGAGTTTGCTTGTATCGATATTTGCTTTCTTAAACAGAGACCCAATAAGTGCTTGGTTAAAGGCTTTTGGCAGATAATTAATTCTAAGTAAGGAATTTAATACTGATAGAATAGGTACAACTATTACTGGTAAGACTTCTTCAAGCAGACTTTTAGGAACAGAATCGAATATACAGGTAGAAGATTTTTAAGAGAGAATAATTGAATTGAGTTCTGCTCGTTGAAGTGGAATAAAAGATGTCAGTCTCCCTATTACAGTGAATTTTTGAATAGTGTCTGTGTCAGCTGTATCAGGTACCAGAGATGGAGAAGGAAATCGTTTAGTTAGAATTTTTCATCTAATCACATTATTGTTGAAAAAGTCTGTAAAATCTACTATAATCTACTACAGTTTGCAGGTACCTAGTTTTGAAATTGTATTGAATAGAAACCTGGGATTATTTTTGTTAGCTGTAGTCTCTAAGGCTCTCCTTTCAGACAGTGTGGACAGATTCCAGCTTGGTTGAACCATGCTGGTCCATTTACTGTCTAGCCTTTTTGCTTCAAAGCTCGTGTTTGATCATTATACCAGGGTCTGACTCTTTTATGTCTTAGTTGTGTGATGTAATCTAGTTTTGATCAAAGAGAGTTCTTTAAGCATTCAGTCCAATCCTTATCTAAGCCTGCTGGACCAGATTGAGTGTCAAATTGGGCTGATATATCTGGGAAGTTTTCAGTAAATCTAACAGCTGTGGCAGATGTATTACGACTCATTTGAAAGTGAAAGCAAGGGTACGTGCTTACATTATGATTAAGATGGAGCTCATATGAAATGATATAGTGATCTGAGATTACTGTGGTCTGTGGAAGAATAACTGCGTTATTCACATTAACACCAAATGTCGGGATCAAGAGTGTGACCGCAGTAGTGAATGTAACTCCATTACATTTTGAGTAAAACCAACAATATCTAGAATTTCTAGAATATCTAGATAAGTGCAGATTTCAGTGGGTCCCATTCTCTTTCAAAGTGGATACTAAAATCACCAACAATTATTATTTCTTTGCCATGTACTGCTAAATTTGTTTGGAAAAAAATTAATTCTGTATGAGGCCCAGTTGGCCTGAAGACAATAATTAGAGAGAAAGAGATCTCATTTGTATCTAGGTTGGTTATGTTAACAAAAAGAGTTTCAAAGCATGTGAACATAAGACCTGTTTTCCGGTTAATACTTAGGTCAGTCCTGTAAATGGTCCCTGTGCTTTCCCCTCTGTCACTTAGTGTAGGATTGTGTACAGTTCGAAGTAAGACATAAGGCATCAGGATTCGGATCAATGATTATTTCATTAACAAAAACGTTTTTAGGAGTGTAATGGAGATGAGGAGCCAAAACAGGTAGCAGACAGTCTGTTTACCCAGTCTATCTGCTGCCTGGCTTTGCCGGCAAACTAACAGGCTATGGGCTAAGTTGTAAGAAATTATAGCAGCACCCTCTCGCAAGGGTTAAATACCATCCCGAGCTAAGAGACCAGGCTTAGAATGAATTACTGTAATTTTTTTTTTTTTATTTCACCGTAGGTTTTCATGTAATGTGTTGTTTGGGAAAAGAATGGAGCACTGACTATGATGTATTTGATTGATTTATCACACAACTAGAAGCAATGTTCAAATGCCTTGTTGATAATAATGAAATGCTTGTTATTCTGTATTGTCTGTTTTTATATCGTAAATGTTTATATAACCTTCAGCAGAAATAATAGCCCATGAGCGTGTGTCTGTTTTTGAATGCCACAAATTAACATCACAAATACTAAAAGGATTAATCATCTTGTAAACATTTTATTCTGACGTTCGTATTACTTTATAAAGTCATAATTCTGTAGCATTCAAACAACACAAAGTTAACAAGAGTTTAAAGTAGCTGAAACTAAAGAGGTGGAGAGATACATGTTGGTTTGCTTTGTTTTTGAAATCTAGGTTTGTATGCTAATTCTTCTTATCATCATTCTTCCACAGGTGTTCCGTCAGCCAGAATAATGAAAAGACGGAATTGGAAACCTAATTTTGATGTGTCCAAACAATGAAGAAGTGAGAGCATTTGAAGACATCTAACATTTGATTCAATGGCGAAGAAAGGGCGCCCTAAGGGCGAAAAGCCTGAAGCCCTTATATCTTCTTTACAGGCAGCCAACGAAGATCTCAGGTCAAAACTAACTGATATTCAAATTGAGCTGCATCAAGAAAAATGCAGGGTGGGTTTGCTTTTTTTATTTTTATCTTTCTTTACTTTCATAAGCCCTTGGGGTAGCTGGTTGAGTAGTGATTAGGGAGTTGCCCCTGCAATCATAAGGTTGTGGGTTTAAATCTTAATTGCTAGAGGCACCTCTGAGGTACCCCTGAGCAGGGTACCATAACCACACACTGTTCCCCGAGTGCCCCTCGTTGCTGGTATTTACGCATGACTATAATGGGCCACTTTAGTTAACAGCTGGCCAAAATCTGGGCATGACCAGAGGAGTCCATCTCAGGACTTCAGGACTGTTTTTTAGTGCGCAAACTGATTAGTGTTTAGAGAGGATGCTACTCACGAGAGCTGCATTGACACGGAGGAGTACACAGCAGCTGTGACAGGCCACATCAGCAAATGCACTGGGGACGTTGCTGTTACTGAGAGAGGGTGGCTACAAGAGCCAGCCAGAAAACCTGGATGTCTCCAGAGGTCAGGAGGTTGCTGAAAGCCCAATATGGTGCCATCAGATCCAGAAATGCACAAGCTAACCTGACTAGGGTAATCAGGAAAGTAAAGTATGTCTATGGCCAAAAAATCCAAGGGCACCTTTGAAACACCAGACACTTGGAGCATACAGAGTGGCATCAAGGCTGTCACACACTACAAACTGCCACCTTCCCTCTTTGACACATTGATTGCCTTCTACGTACAGTTCAATGCACTCAACAGTGAACCCACATGAAAATCCACTCAGCATCTCCCAGCTAAGCAGGTAATCTGTCTGACCACAGCGGCAGTGAGTAAACCCACTCAAAGCTTCTGATCCTTATAACATACTTGGATGGGTATTTAAGGATAGTGCAGACAAGTGGGCTAATGTCCTCAGTGATGTGTTTCACATCTCTCTGAGTCAGGCAGTTGTTGTGGCGTGTTTTAAGACCACCACAATTATCCCAGTTCCAAAAAAATTCTCTGCGACCTGACTACTGTCCTGTGGCACTCACACCAGACATCATGAAGTGCTTCGAGAGACTAGTCAAAAGCCATATCAAAGCTGCCATTGCCAGCTCACTGGACTCCTTTCAGTTTGCTTACTGCTCCAACCAGTCTACTGACGACGCCATATCGACTGCACTACACCTGTCACCGACCCACCTGGACAAGAGAGACTCTCATGATGCTGTTCATCGACACCAGCTCAGGATTTAACACCATCATTCCCCAGAGACTGTTCATTAAGCTGTGCAAGCTGTTCCTCAACACTCCCCTTGTAAATTGGATTTTAGACCTCCTAACAGAAAGGCTTCAGTCTTTGTTGGCACCAACACCTCCAGTATCACCACACTGAGCACAGAGCACCACAGGGCTATTTCCTTAGACCATTGCTCTTTACACTGCTGGCACATGACTGCTCTGCAGAGTTCAGCTCGAACCAGATCATCAAATTTGCAGATGACATGACTGTGGTGAGTCTCATCAAAAATGATGATGTCTCAGCATACACAGAGGAGGTGGCAAAAGTGGTTTCCTGTTGTATGTGTAACAATCTCTTTCTTAATGCTGACAGGAAGAAAAGTGATAATAGACTTCAGGAAATCCAGCACTGCTGACCCACCACTCACCATTGACTGCATTGGTGTTGAGAGGGTCACTAAGTTCCTAGGATGACTTCTCACGGATGACTTCTCTTGGTCTCTTAACCCCACCTCTACAGCAAAGAGGGCTTGACAGTATCTGTACTTTTCATAGAGACTGAGGAGAGCAAGCCACCGCCACCAATACTTACCACATTATACAGCTGTACCATTGAAAGTCTGCTATCTAGCTGCATCACTTTCTGGTATGGGAAGGTTATCTGTGCACCTCTACCTCCCCTGAAGGACATTTACCAAACCCACTGCTATAACAGAGCCAGTGACATTGTAAAAGACCATTCCCACACATTATACGCTCTGTTCTACTGTTGGGCAAACAATATTGTGTGTAACAAGATCTGCGTATAACTGTGTATATTGTGTGTAACAAGATCAAGACTGCATGCAAGACTGGGTAACAGTGTCATACCACAGCCTGTAAGAACACTGAATACACATAAATGTCTAGTCCCTGCCTAGCCAAGTGGCATTCTGGTATTACCTTCTGTTTACAGTCACAATGCGCACACTCATGTCCGTTTTTTTGATAAGCATATAATTTACCAATTACTCAGTGTGATTTGATGCTGCTAACTGCCTCTTGAGCAATATTCATCATGCCTCAAGGTTTATGTCCTATTCACATTTTACTGTTACATCTCTGTATTATCTAATTATTGTTTTTTTTTCTGTTGTACCTTGCACTCCAATGCTGCTATCTGCCTCTTGTGTAATAGTGCTACACCACTTATTTGACCCCTGGTACTCTTTAAAAATCTTTCTTTTCAGGTGAACAAGCTGGAAAGAGACAAGGTGCAGGAGGCCAAGCGCATCCGAGAGCAGGAGCAGCACCGGCATACAGCAGCATTGACGGAGCAGCGAGCACGGTGGCATGAAGAGAAGATGAAAGAGCTAGCCGCACTGCGGGAGTCTCTGACACGACAACACGAGCAAGAGCTAGCACGTACAGCTAAGATAAAGGATGGTGAGATCCAGCGGTTGCGCACAGCACTTAGTGCCCTACGCGATGGCAGTGGGGAAAAAGTGCGAACGGCCTTAACGCTGGAGGCTCGTGAGGAGGCACGCCGCTTCTTCGACCAGGAGCGTGTCAAGCTGCTACAGGAGATAGCCGAGCTGAAGGCATCCAAGCGGCAGACAGATGAGGCGCTCAACACCATGATTCAGGCTGACAAAATGAAAGCTGGAGACCTGCGCACTGAGCACCAAGCACATCAGGAGCAGATCAGCAAGATCAAGTGGGACTGTGAACGAGACATTCGACGGCTGGTAAATTCTAATGCCAATGCTAATGTCAATTGCCTGTTTGTTGACCAAGCCCATATGAATTCCATGGTTGGGGCTTTACATAACAGCACTGGTACAGTTTAATCTCCACACTATTGTACATGTCATGGCAAATTTAAACATCGTGGTATGAATGGTGTGTCAGTATTGAAATCAAGTGCACCGGAAGCATTTATAATGGGGTGGAGGTTGGGGGCGCGGGGCAGGGTGCATGCCATTATTTAAATGATCATTTCTGCAAAACCTCAAGACAACTTCTGTGTTTGTTTGCTTATACAATAAGTGTGAAAGTTGCAGACTTCTCAAGAGATTACCTGCATGGAAGAAATGAAGGCTTATGTCTCTGCTCAAGATTGTTACATTTAAATATATAGAAAAATGAAGATGGAACTGCAATAAATCGGTCTAATTTGATACTATAAATCACATAAAATTTTGTGATGGCATATTAACAGTAATGAGTGTAAAAATTCAGTGAGATCTATGTTTAATATTTCAGGTGGATGAAATCAAAGCGAAAGACAGAACTATTTTCTCCCTGGAGAAAGAGCTGGAGACTGCTACAGGTTTCCTTCAAAAGTTGCAGCTTCAGAAAGACGCACTAGATGAGCAGCTATTTCTCGTAAAGGAAGCAGAATGTAACTTGGGCAGCCCTAAAAGAGAGATCCCTGGACGAGCTGGTGATGGAGCAGAACATTGTGGGAGCCCGGTAAGGAAGCAATAGCTGAAAGTCAAAACATATCACTGGCTATTCGTAAATATCAAGAGGTGATGTATCATACCATAGGTTTGAAGAAACATATTTAACATGTTTAACATTTTTACTATTAAAGCCATTTCAGAGAGAAAAAAGAGACAAGTGACATCTTTGGTCAGATACCAAGCAGAAACAGGACCCTTCCCAAGAATCATCATGCTGGCATGACATGACTGGCTTATCCATTCAGTAGCTCAACACTTTCAATCTTTCAAACAGCATATCCACTACCATCACCTTCTCTCACACACACACACACACACACACACACACACACACACACACACACACACACAAATGCACACAAAATTAAAACTGTCTATACACTCCCATGTATTAACCTTTCATCTTCACACTCACAAACAACAAAAATGTAACACCAACCGTGAGATCCAGAACAAGTGGTTGCAGTGGTTAAAACAGACATTCCGGATCTAATGGTGATTCAAAAATCTTTTTTGAAACCAAAAGTTTGAAATGATTTCTCAGTAGACCTAATAATGTGTTTTTCAAAGGGTATGTGAGTTATTAAAAGCCGCCAATGACCCCTTTCAGTTTTTAGCATCATATGACAAAAAAACTGGCTGTGCAGTCAGGCTTGAGCAGTTCATACATAGCCATGTCCCCCTAATCTGAAACAAGGGAATACTAGGAGAAATAGATCCAGTGTTCTAGAATAAAACAATGATATCTGTAATGCTGTTAAATGTTATAATTCATAATAACATGAACAAAGACTATTCAATAGCATGACTGTTCCCCTTTTTTAGGATGAAAAAATTAGTTCATTTTCTATTTATTCTTATTCAGTAAGAGAGATTATAGAAAAATAAAATATTAACAAACCTGGATATCTATTGTACAAATGAACTAATACATGTTTGTGTTTTTTTTGTTGTTGTTGTTGTCTTGCCTGTGCAGGATATGAGGCGAAACCAGAGACGCATTGCTGAACTGAACTCTTGCATCCGCAAGCTAGAGGATCGAAATACATTACTAGTTGATGAAAGAAATGAGTTGGTGTGTAAGATTCTAATAAAACAATAAGTGAGAAATCATTTATAAAGCAGAAGGTACTCTTTTATGAGCAGCTCTTATGTCTTAGTTTCCGAGTGTTCATTACTAAAATTAAAAAAATCTTTGAACATTGTAATGAAAATCCCTATACTTATATTATTGATCTTGTACATTTTGCTTTCTCTCTCTCTCTTTCTCTCTCTCTGTCCCTCCCTCTTTTGTTTTCTTTGTCTCTTGGTCAGCTAAAGCGAGTGCGAGAGGCAGAGAAACAGTGTAAGCCACTTCTGGAAAAGAACAAGCTGTTAAGTAAAAAGAACGATGAGCTTACCCAAGCTCTTCAGCGCATGGAGGAGAAGCTCAAGGGCCTTACTAAGGAGAACTTGGAGATTGTGGGTGCCATCTCTTTCTTTTAACAATCAAACCTCAATTAAAAGTACATCTTACCAGGGTGTAAAGTACAAAATAACTGAAATAAGCATGGGTACTGTCTCAGCAATTCAGTTACAAAATGTTCCAAAAATCGAATTGTCTGTGGAGCTTTCAAAGAATAATATATGTTCAGTATACTCACATCTATAATAACTGAATTTGGAACAACTGAATTCATTTTTATATATTTGTATTTATTTATCTAGCACTTTTTATAACCAAAGTTGTCATAAAGCAACTTTACAGATTCCAGGTTGAAGCCCCTAGTGAGCAAGCCAAGGGTGACAGAGTCAAGGAAAAACTCCCTAAAGCTGGAGAAAGAAACACTCAAAAGGTGAACTTGTCCTCCTCTGGTCAACCCAGAGAGAGAGAGAAAGAGAGTCTCTATGGAGATACATAACTAACAATAGAAGGCCTTTGTGTACAGACTTAATCACAGATTGGCCATCTGTGGCTAACGGAGTAGGTGTAGTTAAGAGTCAGGAGAGGTCATTTTTGTTGGAGTCTAAGTGAGGAGCAATTTGAGAGTTTCTAGTCCACAGCAACAGTAACAACAATCTCCGCCAGTCCTTTTGAACAGCACTTGCCCTTGGATGGGGAAGAATTCGTGGGGAGTTGAAAGTAGTCGAGGACACTT
Organism: Bryconaethiops microstoma; assembly: GCA_037577275.1. Taxonomy (NCBI): domain Eukaryota; kingdom Metazoa; phylum Chordata; class Actinopteri; order Characiformes; family Alestidae; genus Bryconaethiops; species Bryconaethiops microstoma. Next base: position 3,045,496 of record JBBJLS010000023.1, read on the forward strand.
GGCTAAAGGGCCCCAGTGATAGCAGATCTGGGATGAAGTGGTGACTCGAAGCCCCGATGGTGATCAGTTGGGCTCAGCAGATATGAAGGAGTTCCCCTAGATAGACATGAGAATACCCAGAGATGCTGGCGCACCCCATTCCAACATCAACAAACCAGAGTGAACATGAGGAATGGTGGGACGACACCAGCATCCCAGTTTTCTAGAATTCTCTGTGGCCACTGCCTCACAGTGAGGCCATTTAGGGCTAAATAATAATCAATATGAAATTTGATTGGAAGCCAGTGAAGTCTTGATAACATCGGGCTAATATTGAAGTTGAATATCCTGGTTCTATTGAGGACTCAAGGTGCTGCATTTTGGACTAGTTGAAGCTTGTGGTGGTGGCCTAGTGTTAGGATACTTGCCTGGACCAAGAGGTTGTGGGTTCAAATCCTACCTCCAGCACTCCACCACTGGGATCCTGAGCAAGACTCTTAACCCCAAGTTACTCCAGGGAGACTGTCCCCTGTAGTTAGGGAATGGAAGTCGCTTTGGATAAAAGCATCTGCTAAATGTCGTAAATGTTTAGTTTCTTGTTGGAGCAGCCTGACAGCGAGGTGTTACATTAATTAAGCCTGGAGGTAATGAAGGCATGAACTAATTTTTGTGTATCATGTAGGTATTGCATTTCTTAACAATATTTTGTAGTTGAAGGGAAGCTATTTTAGTAGCAGTACATATATGTGCATCAAATAAAAGATCAGGATCCATAGTGACACCAGTATTTTTTTTACAGTTGACATTGGAGAAGCTGAGGAACCAGCAAGATCAGGCATTAGACTTGCCATGACCTGACCGCACTATTAGCCCAGTGTAGCGTAACGGATGAACCAAAACGTGGATAGACGCGAGAGAGTTGGTAAACTACATTCTTTACTATGAGAATACTCTCAGCTGGGAGTAGGAATTCCCACCAGGAATCCACATTCTCATACACACACACACAGTAAGTAAAGTGTCAAAGAGACCAGAGTACTCACGGTACAGGAGACTCGAGTTGAGCAGACGTGGGCTAGAGTCAAACAATGCCTGAGCACTGGTGCATTACCACTTCGTTGTTTATATACCATGTGACGAGCATAATTTTGCCATCTGACTCCGGCAGACCGGTGACGGGTTGGTTGGAGCGACAGTGTTCTTTTGGTGCCCGTGTGGCCTGTGATGGTGGAGGAGTGACACCATTGGTTGGCCTCAGAACTGAGGGCAGTAGGAATGTACAGTTGTCCAGGCAAGGTGCCTGCCAGAGAGGGCTCCAAGGTCTGCCCCTGATGGATATGATTTTCCAGCTGCCAACAGAAAGGTGAAAGGATGTCTGCCTGGGGGGCTTCAGCCTTGTGCTGGCCATGGTGTTCTTGGACCCTGGGTGGTAAGATAGTTGAAAATTAAATTGTTCGAAGTATAATGTCCACCGTGGCTGTCTGGGGTTGAGCTGTTTGGCCTGCTGGATATTGATCGGGTTCTGATGGTCCAGACCGTAAATATGTTACTGCTTCCCTGGAGCCAGTGACACCATTCTTCCAGGGCCCACTTGATGGCCAGTAACTCACGGTCCTGGAGAAGAAACTGCAAGGGTGGAAACACCATCGGAGGCGTCCACCTCTGCAACGAATGGTTTAATGGGATCCAGATGAAGTAGCATGGGAGCTGTGGTGAAGAGTTGACAGAGATGTTTGAAGGCTTGAGTGGTTTCTGGGGTGAGGATGAATGGCTTCTCAGACGGTTTAGTGAGTGCAGTAAGAGGTGCCACAACTGAACTGAAGCCCTGGATAAAGCGGCGGTAGAAATTAGCAAACCCCAGAAAGCACTGAAGCTGCTAAAGCATTTTGGGTAGGGGCCAAGCACGCACAGCATCCAGCTTCCATGGCCACACCCTTATCAGAGGTGACAAGCAGCCTCTTTAATACTGCTTTCACATGCTGGGTGTCTTCCTCCATGGTGTGGGCATAGATCTAGATAGCCAAAGGCCCAATGACCCAGCGTGTCCCGCAGCACGTAGTTAATGAATTGTTGGAATGCTGTGGGACTGTTGCACAGGCAGAAGGGCATAACCAGGGTTTCATAGTGTCCAGTGGGGGTTATAAATTTACTTCCACTCATCACCCTCTCTGATGCTAACCTGATCAGCCTGCTCAAAGGCTAAAACATAGCTTGTTTCATTAATACTTTAATTAAAGACTTTGAATCAAAGCACTTACTATATGATGCCATATGGTCCCAGTTATGTTTTTATTGTACAAAATCTGTTTTCTTGAGCCCTAAATCAAGTAATTGTATTTCTGTCTAGTGCACTATGTAGGGAGTGGGCGTTTCTTGAATGTTGACTCACTGCTTTATTGAAATATGAACATATGGAGCTAAAATGTTTGAAAGTTTTAAAAAAATGCATGTGGGCATACTGAAGAATATGAAAGTGAAAGTTTTAAAAATATTTTTTGGTGATGTGGCATGTGGTGCTGTAAATAATTAGTGGTTTTGGTCTTTTTGTCTGCACAAAGACTAAAATTAATTGGGCTGGATGTTTTAATGATAACAGGATCAAAATTCAAATGCACAGGACCTCAGGAGACCATTGTACAATGAAGAAAATTGGATTTAAAACTGGTGTCCCAAAGACGAAAGCATAAAAGTGCACATTTAACAAACAAATTTTATTACAGTCATTCATTGTTGTCACAAATACTTGCTATAGTCTTTCAATCATCTCTCTCTCTCTCTCTCTCTCTCTCTCTCTCTCTCTCTCTCTCTCTCTCTTTCTCTCTCGCGGTCTGTGTTCAGAAAGAGAAAATTAGTTCTCATCCACCACTGAAGAAGCTGAGGTCTTTGAATGACTTAGACCAGGCTCATGATGACCAAGAGATTGAATTCCTCAAGCTGCAGGTTCTAGAGCAGCAGAGCATGATTGACGAGCTGACCAGAGTGAGTTGCATGGTGGGATTTTAAGTTGCTCCAATTATTTTCCTGTCTTGTGTCAATTGAAGAAGCCCTTCAGACACTTTAAAGATGATTCACTTTTATTTAATTATAAGCACTGTCAAGGCATTTTACGTAACCAAGCTTAACATTATTTTTGCTCAGTGCATTGTTGTTGTGTAATTGATGTCAGTGATTCTCCATGGTTTAGGATAGAGAAAAACTATTGAGAAAGAAGCGGCATAAACGAAGCAGACCTATTAAGGTGTGTATTTATGAAGTTATTCATTTTCCATGAAGTATCCCATCAGTTCTATAGTAAATCTAGGCTATATCAATATTTCATCAACTGTTCACTTTTGTACAGAGGCATATTGTTGTGGATACATTCTTTGGTTATGATGAAGAGTCAATGGATTCTGAGACCTCCTCTGTAGCCTCTTTCCGTATGGATCGAACTCCAGCAACACCAGATGAAGATTTAGATGAGGTGGGATTTAAGAGTCATATGTGTTGGATTCAAGAAGGGTGAAAGTGGCAAGCACTTTTTTATTGTGAAACTCATTCTCCAACTATATTCCCTTCTTCTTGATCTACACTTTGCCTTTCACTTCATTTCTCTATTTCTATTTCTCATTGCACTCATTATTCCAATATTCTGCTCTGCCTCCTCATGATTCCTCTACAAGCTGTTTCATTCTGATTTTATTTCCCATGGTTCTTTGTCCTTGGCTGACTCATTTGTTTTCCCTGGTTGAATCTGCAGGGGCTGGCTGCCGAGGAGTCGGAGCTGCGGTTCAGGCAGCTGACGCGGGAATACCAGGCCCTGCAGAGAGCGTACGCCCTACTGCAGGAGCAGAAGGGGGGTATTCTTGATGCTGAGATGGAAGCCAAGGTAACCCTGACCTGAAACTACCTCTGGGACAACACTAATGATTTCTCTAATGATGATTGATGAATTGTTAATTGATGTCTAGGTTTCAAGCAATTCTCAAGTTTTTGCTGTTATGGAACTCTTTACACATTGTGATTTTATTGGTATTTGGTCTGGATCACTTTCATAGCATAGACTTAGATATATTTCGATGTTGCTTCAGGTTGCTGGCAGTGTTCCATTCTCTTTTGTATAATAATGCAATGTGATGTGGATCAGCTAATTGTAAGTTATTTTAAGTTTCAAAAATTATGTATTTTCATAGGCTCATGAGCAACTGCATGCTGATGTACAAAGATATAAAGCCAAAATTGAAGACCTAGAGAGGGAGCTCACACACAAAGGACAAGTGAGTAGTCCTCATTCAAAGTTAACTCTTTAGAAATTAACAAGATTCTGAAATTTTATACGATGTGAAATTTCATATTGTTTATACCTGGGATGTAAACAAAATGTTTGGATATTCCCATTTTAGACCACAATAGCTGGCTCAGCACATTAATTATTTCACATACAGACCAATGATAAAAGATCAATGGAGTCATATTGATGTTTAAAAATATTAGTGTGTGTTACAAATGTTGATGTTTAAAAATATTGGTGTGTGTTACAAATGTTGATGTTTAAAAATATTGCATATTGGGCTCTTGCCATAATTTTTATTTTATCAGCTTATTTCACATGCTTTTGTAAATAAGCCACTGTGGCCTTGATGGGATGTAATCAATTCTAGCTCTCCTACATTCTTGATGAATGCTGGCTTTGAATTAGTACACAGAATTAATCACCAATTTAGACTATTAGACTGGGTGATAGAGGTGGTTTAGAGGTTAGGCCTGCCACTGTGATCACAACTGGAGCATGGTTAAGTAGAGCCCTGTGGATGTCATTGTTGTAGTTGTTTCATGATGTCATCTTAGATATGCCATAATTGACAAGTAGAGCAAATCTACAAATGATGAGCACTAAAAAAACAGCACATTGCATTGGACATCTGTCTGTGCTGCTGCCAATAACAGCAAAGGGATCAATAATTAAATTGGGCAGTTATGGAGAATATGTTTTGTTCATGCCCCCTGAAAAGCTCCTTATATGTTCCTCTCTCTCAAAGGACTCAAAATGGGTAGAGGAGAAGCAGTTGTTCCTCAGGCGGAATCAGGAGCTCCTGGAGAAGGTTTGTGCATGGATTTTTCTTTCCTCAAAAAATGTTGGATGGAAAGTGAAAGGGTAGAGAAAAAAATGACCTCCTTTTGAGTACAAAGCTAAAATGAACTTCCTCTGTAGTTTTTCAGAATAAGTGTTGCAATAGCAGAGCATATTTTGAAGTGTGAGTGAGGTTATTTGGTTAGTCAAATCACATTTCATCAGTATAGCAAAACATAAACTAAAATACAAATTTGTCCAGAATAGATGCAAGTGAGTTTTTCACTGTGTCAGGTAATGTTTCTCTTCAATCTGTCTGTTGCAGGTAGAGAGGATAGATGGCGAGAACAGGCGTCTGCAGCAAGAGCTACAGGATTCTAAAGACCAAAATGAGCTTCTTGAGTTTCGCATACTTGAACTGGAGGTTGGGTCCATTCACTCTGTTTTTTCCTAATCTTTGGCTGATTTTATTGTTTCAGAATGAGTTCAGAGTGGGCAGGAAATAAACCTGAAATAAACAGGTTAGGGTTTCTAGCCTGTTTGCACTTGTGTAATAGTACAATATTTTATAACCCATGATACAACAGAAGTTATATTTTGTTGTTTTCTAAGTATGTAAACTAACTTGTGTGGTAAACTTCGCAAAGATATAGAATTGTGTGTGTCCAAGATGGCAGTGCAGTGGCGTCTCTGGTATCCAACAATTGGTGTGAAAGTGTAGTTGTAGTTTCATACTAAATTAGTCAGCCCTTTTTTGTCAGAAGTGTCAGCCCTAGTGTGCAGCCCTCATTGTGTGAAGACCTACACGGGTGAAAACCAGTGGGTCTACCTGTGCGAGTTCACCGAGCAAAGGCTCCCTTGTCTATGGGGCTGTGGAATTGTCAGTCCGCAGTCAATAAATCTCATCATATGCTAACCAGCTATCCCTTGATCTGCATGCTCTCACTAAAACCTGGATCTGACCAGAAAACACAGCTACTCCAGCTGCACTCTCTACCAACTATGCGCTCTCCCATACCTTTCATTTGTCTGGAGGAGGAGATGGAAAGGGCATTCTCATTTCCACTAAATGGAAATTTTCACAGCTACTGCCATCCATCCTACCTCAGTAGGTATGAAGAAACGAGAGTATGGTGGCAAGGATGGCCCTGAAACCATGCCTGCACCAGTTGAGCATGGTGGAGCCTGACATTGCCCATATAGTAACATCACACTAGGTCACACTAAAAGCTCAACAGACCACAGTTAGCTCATCAAGGAAGGCAACAAGGAGTTCTGTATTGTATGACCCAATACAAGGTCTGCGTCCCACCAAGGTCTGTGTGCCTTCTGATATAGCTGCACACATCCTGATGTTGTCCAGGTACTTCAATGGTTGCCCGCTGGCCAATGAAATTACGACCACTCCTCCTTGTATGGGCCAAGTCTCATCCACAAAAATGAATTTATGATGGTTTTCATCGGCATCAAGGGCCATCACCATCTAAGTAAAAAACATGATGAAAAGAGAAGTAATGATTACAGTGCAATGATGGAGAATATTTCACTAACAGGCATCAGTTGCTTCGCTTTGTCTGTATTTCTATCTGTTTTATGGAAATGTAATGCCTTTTCAAGCACTTATGGCTTCCACATTGTTGAAAATGTCTTGATTGTCTAGGATGTGCTATCTGAGATGAATTTCGAATTTCTCGCCCAGACCAAGTTGATCACAGTCCACTCTTGTTCGTCACTTAGGAGTCTGCCTCTGCCTCCATTGTTTAGTTTAGTTTCTGTTCTGTAGGAAAAATTACAGGAGAAACTACACTTCAAATTGTAAAACACATTTACATTGTCACATAACTCTGGCATGCAGTATACAGTCATCTGATAGCTAAGAGTGGCCTACAGTACTGTGTTGTTTACTGTAGTGCATGCTGAAGACTTATTGGTTCTCATTGCAGAAGGTTCTGATGATTAAGGTCACAGTTGATATTCTGAGGTTTGGTTGAAGCATTCGAGATATTTCAGTTATTGTCATAACATGATTTATGACCAGGTCTACAACCATGATTTATGACCAGGTCTCTTGCTCTGATCTCATGGGATACTCTATGCTGTTGTTGCCACTGTCTTGGTCTGTTACCTTGTCCTCGACTACGGTCACCCACACCTCTCAAACAGGGCCTACAACCACCTCATGAGGCCCAAGTCCTCCTCGAAGATGAGGCCCATGACCATTTCTCAGATGTGGTGCTTGTCCTCTGCTTGTCCTAGGAGTACCGTGCCTCCCTTGTCCTGCTTGATCACTTGCCTACTCCATGATCTAGTATTTCAATGTCACTGTGGATTCCACTTATTTATACTCATACCACAAGGTAAAGTTGATCATAAGTAATGAATTGGTGACAGTAGATCTCATTATGGTGATACTTTTCTGATGTTAACCTTCGCTATTTTACCTTAATTTCCACCGTGCTTTAAGTGGAATGTAAAAGATACTTATCATTTAGAGTAGTTGTATCCTTTACCAGTTAAATCACTGTAATAAAATGAGCAGACAGTCCTTTCAAATGCAATGTGTGAAATTTATTTTGAAATGGAAATGCGTTGATGTTCAGTTGTGTTAGTTTGAACTAGTGATTTAAGTTCAATGAACAAATGACCTTTGTTTTATTTGTATTGCGTCCAAACTATTGAAAAACATGTTAAGAGCTCTGAAAAATGTGAATTTTGATCATCCGTTGTGTGTTTTGTAACTATAGTTTTAAACTCTATGATATGTTTAAACAATGACCTGTAACTAGTGAAAAAGTGATTGGAAAACTGTTGGCCTTCCTTACACAAACATTTGTACAAATACATGCTGACAACCCATCAGTTCCTCCCATGTTTGATCTTGACTGTGCAGGGCATGTCTGTGAAGGTCCTAAGGCTTCAAGCAAAGACCATTTGTGGATCACAGAAACAATGGCCACTGGTTTCAGTAGTGTCTTCAGCTAAAGCTTTGGAAGTTACTGCATAAAATTAGACTGCTTAATAAAACAATAAATAAACAAATACTCAACAGAGTTCCAAAACTGCTATGAAGGATATGAGCACATCCAGCATCTACGAAGAGAGGAACTGAAGTTTTTTAGGCTCTAAATTAAATGGTGAAGCTCAAAAGTAAGAGATACAAGCAACTGCAAATCAGTCTTGGAAATGAACCAACAGAACAAAATGAAATTAAATAAGAATAACATTAAACATTTAATGTCATTTAAAACAAAATAGCTAAGTATAATTATTCAGAAAAGTACATTCATACTCAGAGAAGTACAGGTCCATTATGATGTATGTGTAACTGATGAATTGAAACTAATGATTATTTATGCACTCTGCTGGGCAAAGTGATTGAGTTTTGTTCCCAATGATTGATAGGAACGAGAGCGGAGGTCCCCACCATTTACTCTTTCCATCCACCCTTTCTCTGAGGGAGTGAGTGCACTCCAGATCTACTGTATAAAAGAAGGAGTGAAGGTAAACCAATAGCCTTTGCTAGAATGCAGTGTTTATAATAAATGGCTTTAAGTATGTTTTGGCTTTTAATAAAAGTCTTTTTGGTATGGTAAATGTGATTAAATAGATGTGCTTGTGCGATACTTCAGTAAGTGATGATGCATGACAGTAAATATTTCGATTTTCTCCTCCACAGGATGTGTGTATACCTGATCTAATCAAATTGTTGGATATTCTAGGAGATAACGGGGTGAGTCTTTATATATTCTCTTGCCTTCATTGAATGAAATGCCTTGGTAATGTCTTAATATTAATATGTTCTAATGGCTCTTACAGAATTTAAGGAATGAAGAACAAGTGGCCATTATCCAAGCAAGCACTGTCCTGTCGCTTGCAGAGAAGGTAGAAAGTTTTTAGCTTCATACTTGGCATATTCATTAAGATAAAATAATAGAGGCATGCCTTATTTCTTTACAAATGTTTGGTTATGCATCCTGTTGCTTTAATGACAACATCAATTCTATCTGATAAGTCTCTTGAGTTTGTTTAGACTCTTGAGTTAGTTTGTGGTATGATTGAGTGATTTTGTTAGTCAGTGTGTCACAGACTTCCAATATGTTTTTTAAAGTAGTCTACAGATGTTCTACAGCCCTGGAACATAGGAAGGAGAGTATTGTGTTTTGCTTAGAAGCACAAGGTTAGTTCATGGATAAGAACTGTCAAGAGATTGGTGTAATAGACTTGACAGGATTGGTGATGTCATAAAGGCACAGGGAACCATTTATTAGGAGAGCTTAATATAGAATTAACTTCATCGGATAAAACTCTTTAGCATTTGAGTAGCTGTATATAACACTGTCCTCTTTATCTTCAGCGGATTTCTACATTTTATCTACTTTTATCTAGTTTACTAACACATACCACTTCATTTCATACAGGTCTATCTTGTTTTGTTGTAACACACTTTTTAAACTAGTTTGCCGTGACACGTCAAAAACAGGAATCTGTGGTTGATCCTTTTTTTGTACGTTTTGTCACTTGTAGGCTTCAGACACTACAGTTTATCTTTGTTAATTATTCAGCTAATAATCATACCTCAATATATATTTGCTGCTTTATTCTTTTTCCCTAAATGTTTGTTGCACTGTTTCTCGCTACACAGTCTTTGTTGTACTTTTTGTCTTCATGTTGTATGTTGTGTGTGATTGTTTTTGTGCTGTCCATGCACCTATATGAATTTTTTTATTATATGAATTTAAGTGTGGGCCAGGTCCTCATACAGGCCCTTAATGGTTATGTGGATAATACCTTAGGTTTCAAGGAGTTAATGACAACATGCAATGCACATACATGAAATCAGCCAGTCAACACCATCTTAGTATTTTTATTTTATTTGCTACCCTCTAGTGGATCCAGCAGATCGAGGGCACAGAAGCAGCACTCCATCAGAAGATGATGGACTTGGAGCTGGAGATGGTACCATCAACCTTTTATTTTTTTTCCTTACAACCTTTAGTTACTACTGGACTCACTGACATAAAGATGAATCCCATAATAACCTGATGTCACTTTATTTTGGATTTGTATAACTCTTTTGTCATGTATCAAAGTTATAGTTGAATGTCTACTCAAATAACACTGTCATCTACAGGAGATGTTCTGCAAGCAAAAAGGGTTTTTGGAGGAGGAGCTTGACTACAGGAAGCAAGCCCTGGATCAGGCTTACATGGTAGGCTTCAATAACACATCTGTGCAGCCAAAATTTCAAATAGTCAATTGCAGCTCTGATCCATATGTGTATGTCTCCAAACAGCAAATCCAGGAGCTGGAGGCAACTCTATACAATGCACTCCAGCAAGACAAGGTAATAAATTATGGTGAACCACTGAATGAGCTGCAAAGGGATGAGTTGCGTACAGCTGTGGAGAAGCTGCGACGGCAGATGCTAAGGAAGAGTCGTGAGTATGACTGCCAGGTGCTGCAGGAGCGGATGGAGCTCCTCCATCAGGCCCAACAGGTATGTGCAACATTTTAGAGCTGCAGTAATCTTATATTTGGTTGCTTTTTAATGCTTCAAGGATTTTGCTATAATTAATATGATCTATTATGAGACGATGTTTGCCCCTATATGTTGAAGGAAACGTAGTTAGCCAGGAACGGGTCATTTAGGGCAAAATAGCTGACATCCCAAGCAGGGGGTGCCACATAGTAGCACCCACATATTTCAGTGCCAGATTCATGATATGCTCCTCCAAAATCCTTAAATGACTAATAATTTATACATGATGTTAACATCAATTAACTGCATATTTCCTTGCCAAATACCAGCTCCATGTATCTGATGTGCTCTACATGGACCACTCAGATTTTTTTATCTTTTCATTTAATTACTAAGTGAACTGTTTTTGCTACATTTACCATTACTTTTAAATGCTTGTTTTTGCAATGCCTATTAACAAAATGTAACATCTTTGCAATGCTATGCTTCACTACATGACTGGATACTTTCAAAGAGTAACATTCATGTCAAGATACAAATAAAGAGCTTTGTATTGCATAAACAATGGATATATAAAAGTATATATAAGAATACTTTTATGAGTATATATAAGTATACCCCTTTAAAATATTCACATTTTGTTGCTTTGCAGCCTGAAATGAAGAGATACCTACAAAAACAAATTTTCCAGCTGTATACACTAAATGCAACTCAATGCAAGGAATTAGGGTTTAGGATACTTCTCTACCAACTTTGCACATCTGGGGCTTAATTTATAAAACTTTGTGTAAAACTCATACTAAAAGTGTAGGAGCGACCAAAAGACGAAAATGGCTTATGCAAAGAAAATGTCAGATTTATTAAAACGTGCGCACGCACACCTGCAAGCAAAATACCCTTTATAAATCGCACTATACCTGGGATTGTTGGCACGTGGATTTGTCGCATATTCCGCCTTCTACAAGCCCCCGTTTAACTATACATGGAAAATGCAAATCACCTCATGAATATTTAAGCCTCCGATGTACACCTGAAAAAATGGCATCCCGGCAGGGGATAACTTTCTAAAACCGAAATAAGTGTACTTGTGGGTGAAGTGGAAAGCCGAAAAGGTTTTGTTTGGTGGTCACAGAGGTGGGTTGACAAAGAAAAAAGAAAGACAGTGAGTGGAAAAAGGTAACGAATGCTACACTGTAAAAAATCTACTGTTAAATAACAGTCAAAAGTCTGGCAGCAGGGGTGCCAGACAAAACCTGTTAATTAACGGTGAAAAATATTTTCTGAAAAGATGTTTAAAATCTGTTAAAATACAGTAAATTTAACTGATAGAAATACAAATTTATACCGTACTTTAATAGGCTTCATAAGTTTTCTAACACATTAAATAAGTTTAATGACATATTTTCAAGGTTAAATGAATGATTATCTGTGTAAAAAAAAAAAAAGTTATTAAATCACTAAATATTTTTGTTTAAAAAAGTGCAAAACTGTCCATTTTTAAATTTCTAAATTTAATTTACTGTATTTTAACAGATTTTAACCATCTTTTCCTTGATTTGCAGATACACAATTAATTGTATCCACATCTGCACGTCACACTTAACTTATTATTTTTATTTCTTTTTATATATTTGTATTCTATTTTTATTTTTATTTAAAAACATCTTTGCTTAACCTAACGTCAGCATTTGTGTGTGGACAGCAAAGAGAATTTCATTGCACAGAAAAATGTCATTTCTACTGTACACATGACAAACGTTTTGAAACTTTGAATCTCTTCACCCGTGGTCGCATTTTTTTCTTCCAAAATGTTCGCATGCGAGGGTCAGAGTCTGCGAACATATGCGCACATTCTGCCGGCAAGTTTTTTTTTATAGATCGCAACGTATGCGTAGGAAAAGGCGTACGCATTTCTAGGTCCCGTTTTGTGCGTACGCAACGGTTATAAATGAGGCCCCTGGACTGTGCAATATTTGTCAACTCTTCTTTACAGAACTGTAAAGAAGTGACCATTGGTGGTCTACAATCATTCCACAAATTTTCAATAGTGTTTAAGTCTGGGTCCTGACTAGGCCACACCAAGGTTCTGCAATAAAAATCACGGATCCTTATTGTTTGTTAAGACTAAGTGTTGGCATTTTTGTTACATTAAAAATCCTCCTAATAAGCCATCTTAGACAGGAAAGGAATGAACATCCGCTGAAACTGGGTTCACCCTCTTACAGCAAAAATCAAGTCAAATGGTCGTTTTTTGTGATTTTTGAAGACATGCGAAGATTTTAACATATTCATATGTCTATAAGTTTTTAATTATTATTATTAATAATAATATAATAAACAAATAATAAACTAACAAAAAACTATACAATATGTATAACGATATTAACAATATTTATAAGTATTATATATATTATATAACATAATTATATATTATTTATTATTATGATAAAAAACAGATTTAGATCTCTATATGTATATTATAATAATTACATATTGCCTATTTTTAAATATGCCCCTGAACATGCTCCCAAAACATTTTCATTTTAATCTCAGCTTAATTCATCACCCTTAAAAAATGTAAAGGTAGACCCGTATCCACACTCTACAGTGTACACTGACAGCAGGTCTCCTGCAGCGTTAGAATGTAAAATACCGATGTTACCCCTGTATAGACTGTACTGTAATTCATGCAAGTGCGTTTTCTTTGGTATAAGCAGGGTAAATACAGGAATAATTTAATTTAAAGTAATAAAAATACAGAGCTTTAAGAAGAACAAAACGAAAAACATGAAAACTGTCATGATTCCTGTCTGCAGCTGCTAGAGCTTACCATCAGACTTCCCCTCAGTGCCTCTACTGGGCGTGACCTAATCTCTGTCTGGCTCAAGGAAAAGGACTTCCAGCAAGACAGAGATTAAGAGTTAATTATGTCTCTCTGTTTTTTGGTCCTCTGTTCTGTCACCTTTGTATTTAAGTTGTCTAAGCCTTAGTTTGTGTTATGGGTCTTACTCTCACGTTAACCTGGTCAATGTCCTCCTTGGTTAACTCAGTCCTTGTTTTCATGGTTGGCCCTCGTGCCCTTTTCTGTTCTGCAATCCCTTTGTAAATAAAACACCTTCGTTCTCAAAGTCTGCACCTGTGCCTCCTTCCCTCTGTCCGGACAAGGCCGGTTTGTGACAAGAACACTCACGAGAACTCTGAACCGCGACTTTGCGGGGAACACTGTATTCCTAATGATAATAATAAAAACACGCTGATGCCCCACACAGGGTGAGTCCCTGCCTTGCACCCATTGACCCCGGGATAGGCTCCGGGTACCCACGACCCTAGTAAGGAATAAGTGGTTACAGAAAATGAAAGAATAATAAACACATTATAGAATCATGGGACATATTCAGTCAACCGAACTCCATGTAAACACAGTAGCGGCGGTTTCTTTGCCTTTGTCGTGATTTTGGCCGAAATTGACACCAAGAAGATGTTGCATGCAACATTTTTTTTTGATGGCACCAAAACGCAGAGCCGATCTCGCACAGGTGCCGAACACCCGTGTGAATGCTTTGATTTGCTCCAATGAGCAGAAAAACGGTCTGTGCTCAGTCTGCTCACTGGACGCCACGAGCCCAAAAAAAGATTCAGACGTCCGTGTGGACGAAGCTTAAGTTGTAATAAATGTAACATCTAGAATACCTTATATTTGGAAAGTGGTGATAAACCTTGACGCAAGTTACTTAGGGAACTCAAATTACTGTAAATCCTATCAGAATCAGATTTTATTGGCCAAGTATGTTTGCAAATACAAGGAGATAGCTTCTGGCCATACAATACCACAGAACATGTGTTTGATAATAGAATTTCACATTCTGCCATGCAGACACATTGTCATACATAGACACACACACACACACACACACACACTCACACACAAACATCCATTCATGTTGACAACTGGACATATACACATTTCAACATCAATACTGTCTAAACTAAAGAATTATAAAATAAATAAAACTAGAGTACAAAAACTATCATGGCACTGCTTTTGTGGTATATGGTAATGAGTGTAACAAAGAATCTTCTTATGTTAAACAAATAATTTTATCATTTACACTTTTTTCCAGTCACTTTTTCCACTACAGAACCTTGATGTCTTTAATGCCTCTTGTAACACACACTCTCCAATGTTTAAAACATTGCTTTTTGCATTCATATTATATATTTTAAAGAAACATTACACTTACAGAATTATGGGAAAATTTCTTTAGATCAGCCACACACAAGATACTGATAGTTTACATTTACGGCATTTAGCAGACGCTTTAGCGACTTCCATTCCCTAACTACAGGGGACAGTCTCCCTGGAGCAACTTGGGGTTAAGGGTCTTGCTCAGGAACCCAGTGGTGGTGTGCTGAAGGTAGGATTTGAACCCACAACCTCTTGGTCCAGAGGCAAGTATCCTACCACTAGGCCACCACCACTCCCTGAAAGAATTGTATACTGGGATTATAATTCTGGAAAAAACAACACCACAGGCGTACACACAATTTGTTTGATATATATACACATACACATGCTGGGAGGCCTAAACACACACCCAGAAACATACACGGAGACACCAGAGCGAGTGCACAGTTGAGACTTTAAATGGCATATCAGTGTCCAGAAAGCATAAACAGAACCACCACCACTTTGGGCTGAAATACCATACGGACTCTCCCACTAGCTCTCTCTACCTCTTTCTCTAGTTCTGGTTGCTCTCTTTCTCCAGTCTTTTCTCTCTCTCTACTCTATCAGAGAGCCCATGTTTTAAAGAGTCCTGGCTCCTCCCTTAACTCAGCATACCTTGCTCTCGTAAAGGAAAGAGCCCCATACTCAGTCCTTAGGACCCCCTCGCCTCACAATATGTTTATATTATATTTAATGAAAACCCTTAAAATTCTAATCCAAAACAGGCTAAAATTACATTTTCGGGCTATTGTACTGCAAAAAGGTTTAAGGGTTGACAAATAACACCTAAACCTTAGCAAAACTCCCCTGGCAGCTATTTCCAGTTATACAGCACTGGGGTCCATTCACATAACTCATAGATTCCTGTAACAGTGGAGGCTCTGGAGGGGTACTGGAGCTTTCCACTTTGCCATTTGTTTTGTTAGTTTGCTGCTTGTTGATTTATCTGTGGATCTTCCACAAGTGCTGTCTGGTGTAGTCTCCTGAAGATGTCACTTTAAAAGCCATTTGAAAGCTGTATTTTAATGAGTTTATAATCGTGACTTCAATCAGTGTGAACAAATAGTGTCTGAGCACCTGAGCTTTAGCCTGCATTAATAGCATTATAGCATTTGAATGACACTGAATAGCATTTGAATGATATTAGATTCTCTGAAATAAGAAGTCATGAATGGCATTAATTGAATGCATTAGCATGTAGTACATATGGGCACCAAATGTTAAGCATCATTCTGTAGTTAGGATCCTACCTATATTAGGAACACAGAATCTAAGAAAAGAACTGAATTACTTTTTTGAAAAATGTGGTAAACAAAACATTCCAAAGTTGCTATGCGGAGTGACCATTTTTCCCTTGAATGACATTGGATTCTCTGACATAAGGAGTCAAAATCTGAAATACTAGGAGCAGGCTGTCTGAAGACTTCCTACTTGTAATTTTCATTTTCTGACAACAATCCTAGAAAGTAAATGTCCCACAGACAGTGAAGAAACTGAAGAGGAAAAGAGCATGTGTATGAGAACAAAACAATGATCTGGAGCATATCACCCTCAAGGTTTTGAAATGGCTTTCATCATACTTCATATACTCTGAATTTTTCACAGGTCAGATTATTTGTTAAATTTTTCCCCAATGTTTCCTGTTCAGAAATACAACTTCATACTTAACTGCCTTCTTCTGAGATCTGAACTTTCTTACTGTTGCTTTACAAAGAAAGATGTCTTCAGCAGCAGTTATGTGGTAATCCTGTAGGCATATTTGAAAGAATTGTTCACCTATTTTGGAACGTTATGAGACATATCAAATTTAACCATCCTAGCACCATTCAAGGCTGTAGTAAAATACTGGACATATGCTCATCTTAAACCACAGCATTTAAGTTAAACACATTCTTACTTCATTGACAAATACACTTAGTTGTCTGTGTGGGTTTGTTTAAACTTACTTTCAACAACATGGCCAAAAATAGCAAGCTAAACAGGATAAAAGACAGCTAGCAGTTAAGGAATGATTGTTTATTGCGCTAATCATTAAAAATTGTTAAATTATTTTTTTGAAAACAGCTAAAGTTTGGTGCTTTACTAATAATCATCAATTGTGTAGAGAATAGTGGGGTGTGACATCACAAACAATAATTTAGGGCAAAATTTGACAAAACTTTGGTAAAACAGTGTCTCGGGCAGTATTTCTCAAGTTATAAGGGTGTGAGGGATTGTTAGAGGTGTCAGAGAAATAGACACCAATGTGCAACTGTTAATTTTCTTTCAAAAAGAACAGCCTGTTCTCAATGCCACATGGAAGAGCACAGCATGCAAGAAGAAGCATACACCCATAATAGCAAGTTCAGATAGAAGTCACTCTATAAACAAGAATTAGCAACATGAATTTGATTCAGATGTCCATGGATATCCAATGGAAATCAACAAGTATCAGTATTACATTTGTCCTTTTAGGTTGGCTGAAAACCACACATGCTGGACCATCTGTAGTGATGCAAAGCAATATGACTAAGTAACTGATACATGGTCAGAGAAGAACTGGTCATTAATCAACCTTGGTTGTGGTAAGAGATAAAGAGGTGATTATACTAATGGTGTGGTCAAGAGACTGGTTGGGATGACCAAGAAAGAAGTCAGTCATATACAGGTTTAGTTTAAGGTGGTGTTCCTTCATCCATGTGAAATCCATGCTGAGACCATACGATCATCTGGCAAAGATGACATGTATAGTTGGGTGTCATGTACAAAGCAGTGATATGAGAAGCCATGTAAGCAAATAACTGGACACAAGGAGGCGATGTATATTGCAAAACAAAAGGGACATGGACATTTGCCCTTGGAATTACACATCGTAAGAATGTCCATTGTGGTCAAATTCAAACTGAATTACCCATATCAGAGAGAACAGATAGCACATGCTGTGATTGAAAGTGTCAAAGTCTGCTGATTGAGGACTGACCTGACGCTCTGACTGCCTTGAAGGCTTCTGTGACAGAAGTGAAAGTGACCATTCTGTCCATTCTGTCTGTGAACACACCACAGCACACACTGTGAACAACACAAAATTCTTCCTCTGCATTTAACCCGTTCACCAAGTGAAGCAGCGGGCAGCCTGGAACACAGCACCCGGGGAGCAGTGTGTGGGGATGGTACCATGCTCAGGGTACCTCAGAGGTGCTTACCAGTCTTGGGTATCAAACCCACGACTTCCTGATTGCAGGGCAAACGCCATAACCAATAGGCTACCAGCTGCCTAGTGAAGAAGTGGGAGTGGACACTCTTAAAGCCTGACTGATTTGTATCGAGGAGGCCACTCTGAGTGAGACCTGTAGACAGGAATGGAAATAGTAACCAGTTAACAATTCTTGGTAGAGCAGAGGAGTTATCCAAGCCAATCTGAATTTGTTTCCTAAAGCCAGGGAGGTATTTATCACAGGCCTGACTGCTGGTGCAATGGTGGGGGATATGGCTTGGAAATTGGTGGGAATGGTGTCTGGCAAGCATGTTGTAGTATGCCTACATATCTTACACAGAAAGAGGGATAAATGTGGAAAGTGAAATGCCATTTACCTGGGAGACAGAGAAGGACATGTAGTAGGGCTGCTACATGTTTGACCCTGCCTTTGGCGAGGGGGCAGGCCAGGGGTATTTAAGTGCTCTTAACTGAGGAAGGTTAGTTGTCTCTGAGTAGTTCAGGGAACTTTCTACTGATGACAATAACTTTTCAGGAAAGAAAGAGACAATAGTTTCATCTGAGAAGTTGTTTGGTGGAGGTGCATTGAGTAATGTGGAAATCAACTTCTGAGTGTCTGAGGTACTGCTGAACCTGTCATTATAAAAACAGTTTTGGCCTCACTGATGCTTGATGTAAAGAAAGATAGACAATAGATAAGCAATGAGGTCAGCACAGTCGCTGGATTTATGCCAGTTTTTCTCAGCAACTCTGACATTGGTATGCAGCTTTTGGTTGGTAACAGTCAGGTATGAGCAAGGCTGTTAAGAATGAGTGGGTTTTGTGGATTCTGAACAACAGCCATCCAGACCGGAGGGTAGAGCAGAAAGACTCAGTAGCATCACGAGTGAGGAAAAAATGCTAGAAGGAGGTAGAGCAGCAGTTAACATCAATGAAAAGAGAATGGGACACAGGATGTGAAGTTTGCAGCAGGACGAGACCAGAGGTGGTAAGAGAGGTGCAGAGGTGAGACCATTAGGCAGCCTGTGGCATAGTTTATGATTAGAATGAGGTCCAACTCTTTCCAGCCTTGTGAATAAGAGGGCTGTTATTTCAGGTCGAATGAGGATACCAGAGACCATCTGGATTGTCAAAATGGGTGTCCAAATCTCTTAGGATGAGTAGCAGGTAGCCATGTTCAAGAATAGAGGACAACAGCAATTCCATTTAGCTCATCCATAAACTGTCTAAATGCACTGATGTACATTGTTTATAACTCAAGCATTTATTATGCAGCACTTTTGAGAAAACTGTTCCTCTGAAGGGCTTAGTTTTCTCAAGAGAAACAGCTGAGTCAGACATAATGGAAAATAAAAATAAAAAACAAAGTTTGTGTAATCTATATTCTCTCATTTTACCTCATGGCAGCAGTGTGGGTGTATTCTGATAATGAACTGAGCCCATAAAACAGAGCGAGGCAGGTTTCATTCACACTAAATCTGATTGATTAGAAACATAAATCCCTCCCACAGCATGCACCAACCACTCTGTTCATCACAGCAGGTCTCAGTGAGCACTATTCTATTACTAGAGTGAATGAGGAGAGAGAGAGGGTTGAGAGAAAGAAAGAGAGAGAAAGACAGAGAGGAAGAGAGGCCCAGATTGGGAAGGCTGGAGTTTTACTCTTGCGCTCTGGGAAAAGTTTATTAGCCCACATTTTAACTACTGGTCCTGGGAGGTGGTAGATCAGTGGTGCTGAGTAATTCCCTGCTCTGTTACATTCCAGTCTTCAACATATCTCTGTTTGTATACAGCTGATACATGGTAACCTTCACTTTACTGATGCTCCCTGTTTTTGGCCTTCCTTAAAGTGAATTAAAGGGAATCTTCAAACTTTCATAGTTTCTGGTTAAAATGTAAACAAAGTCATTCAGAGTACCTTTTGTGTGATACAATTATTGTACAGAAACTATTTTTTTACTGTGTTGGTAAAAGGAACAAGGCATCACTGTCAACAACACAAGCATACCTACCAGTGAACCAAATGACTACTTGAAGCCCATCATGTTGTAGAGGAAGGAATCCCAAGAAACGCCAGGTTCAGCCACTTAGGTGTACCTGGTCAGTGTCTTCAATGAAAAAGAGGGACTGCCAGGCATACTACTTCAGTCTTCTGTGTTTTTGTAAAAAGACACTCTATTCGTTAAGAAAGATGTCAGTCACTTCTGGGAAGCCTGAGATTGGCTAGGAAGTGAAATTAGAGACCTTGTCTGAACGTAAACAGAACGGGTGCTCTCGCCATCGGTGAAACATACCGTCTTTTATGAAAACTAGTTCGTTTACAGCAAATAACAACTCTTGAATTTTATAGAGGACATCTTTAGCTTTTGATCCATGTATAACATTATGTGTAAACTTGAATTGGGTGGTCGGAAAGAGTTCGTGAAGATCTTGTTGCTGTACTGTTTATTGAGCACTACTTTTCTTCATGAAAAAGTGAGCAAGCTAATAAACAACTTTTTGGACATATCCATGCAGCTGGAGTCAATTATTCAGATCATTTGAATGTAAATTATTTTATTTTGAGTTTATTTGAGTTTAACTTGCATCTTAAACATGTTTAAAGATCTCTGTTTTAAAAGGAGGCTTCTTCCGGTGTAAACGTTAGTGAAATGCTAAGCTAGCTCAATATAGCTCGTTCTTGCTAACTATTGCATTACAGTTACCCAAATTACATATGCACATAGTTGAAATATTAGTAACAATGGCTAGTTGGTTGTTTTGGTTGTATATTGATAACTGTAGGAATATTTAACCAGCAAAGTTTCAATTTCAAAGTGGGTCCGCCCGCCCGCGGGACAACTAGAGGGCGCTTCTGCATTAAAGGGTTAATATAACTAATCTCGATGCAAACAAGATCTCTTTCTCTCTAATTGCCGTCTACAGGCCACCAGGGCCGTATAGAGTTCTTGAAATAATTCAGCTGTTTTGTAGCTAATTTAGCAGTACACAGTGATATTTGTTGGTTATTTTAATTTTCGCTTTGAAAATAGTGTGTAAATATTAAATGAATTGTAAGTGAATATTTTTTTCTGAGGGGAACTGCTGCACATTTGTCTAGCTCGACCGATCACCATTGGGACTCCAGGCCACTACCTTCCACTGGCATATTGCATAATTTACACACCACTTTAACACTATTCTTAGTAACCTCTGACTGCAGACATTGTCATGAAATAGTTCCAGCTGGTGCTGGAGCCCCTAAAGGAGTAAGTAATTTCACATGCCGAATAACTGCATCACTTATAACAAGAACATGTTCAACAGGCATCTCAGCGTGCGCTACACTGAGTGGGACAAACCTGTTTGGCTTATGAATGAGAAGAGGAGAGTGGTGCTCGCATAGGGAAGCTCTCAGATGAGGGAGAGCTTTTTGTCTATGCCGTCTAATTGTTACTCAATCGCTCTGCTACAGCCACGGGCGTGCTATCTCGCCCTAAACCACTCGCAGTTGCTAGCAACAAGCTTGACTCTCGCCACCTAGCCCGAAAGTCTGGGGGAGCTCCTGTAACTTCTCTGTCAAAGATAAAACTAACTGACACTTCTCGCAAGTAAAATCTCCACTTTTGCTAGTGACCGAGAAAGAGGCTTAACTGAACTTGCGAGCTTAGCACACTCCATACTGAAACTTAGTTTAGCGGTCAAATCACCTTCAAGTCAGTTTAATGATGGAATTGTTGACAGATAAATTGTTTAATAATCTTTAAAATAATACTCAGTAATATTTTACTGTTAATGTCTATAACAAAAAAAAAAAATGCAGAAGCACCAGTATCAAAACAGGAAGCAACATTACAGGAATCTCTACAATTACCACAACCGGGGCTTGCAATAAAACCATTCTCAAATATTTGTGATTAACTTGGAGTAAAAAAACAGTGACCCCTTAGTCATGCATGAACACAGTACAGCACGCAGTGTGAACATGTGAAATTCTTTTTGTGCATTTAATCCATTTGGCCCTAACCACTAGGCCACCAGCTGCCCCAGTTCTCTGCCTTTAACCTATTCACCTGAGTGAAGCCGTGGGCAGCCAGTGACGCAGCGCCCAAGGAGCAGTTTGTGGGAACAGTATCTTGCTCAGGGATACCTCAGTGGTGCTACTGGCAGGCCTTGGATTCGAAACGACAGCCTTCTGACCGCAGAAAAAGAAAAATTAGGAAAAAAAATTAGCTAATTAAATGTGTTTCAAGAAAAATTATCTAATTAAATGTAGTGTTTCACGCACAGCTGGTGGCCTAGTGGTTAAGGCATTGCCCCTGCAATCAGGGGGTTGCGAGTTCAAATCTCAGCACCGCTAGTACCATCATTGAGGTACCTGTGAGCAAGGTAATGGGTTAAATGCAGAGAAAGAATTTCACACTGTTCACACTGTGTGCTGTGCTGTGTTCACAGGTGACAATAAGGGGCCACCTTACCTTACATTTTCCCAGCTGTGTGGTAAATCTAAACAAAATTTCACACAGCAAATCTTTGTGTAAAAAGAAAGGCATGACAAAGGCTCTTTGAGTATGACTATTGAGGAACAGTTTTAGTTCCTTAATAGCAAATTAATATATATGCGTGTAAAGAAGCTTCCCATAATAGAAAGGTTTTTGCCAGGTTCTTAACCAAGGTTTCCATTCCACCCAGTGCTAATGCTAACAATGTGCTAGCTGAACTTCACAGAGCCATCGGTGATCTCCAAAACTCACACCTAGACAGTTTGAAATCAGAGACTTTAATCACGCAAGTCAGTTCTCCTTAAATTCCATCAATATTTGCACTTTCCAATGAGCGGGTAAATGTGGTGGGCTGTGCTTACTCAAACCCCACCTTGGCGACTCCAATCACAATGATCCCAGTGTATAGACCGCTCGTCAGACATTCAATTCAGTTTTCAATTAAATTTTATTTATATACATTTTTACAACCAAGTTGTCACAAAGCAGCTTTACAGAGTCCAGGTCCGAGTCCCCAGTGCGCAAGCTAAAAGCGAGGAAAAACTCCCTAAGCTGGAGAAAGAAACCTTGGGAGGATCCAAGACTCAAAAGGGGAACACATTCTCCTCTGGTCGACCTGGAAGGAAAGATAAGAGTCTCTATTTTGATTACTGACAAAAGAAGGCCTTCATGAATGAACATATCGACAGAATGGCCGTCTATGACTAACAGAGTTGGTACAGTTAAGATATAATAAGAGTAGTGTACATGTGGACGATTTCAAAGAGAAAATAATTGCAGAGAGTTCTGCTTGTCGAACTGGATTAAAAGGTATTAGTCTCTCAACTACAGCTAAGTTTTGAATATTATCTGCAACTGTTGAATCAGGCAGCAAATGTGGAGAAGTCAAATTTCTATTTTTAAAGAACTCTTTTCTTTTAGGAACTATGTGTATGAGAAAGAGATCTTGTTTGTCTGACATTGTATTCATTCAAATGTTCTCCTGTGGTTTTGTCGCTCATGTTTTTCTTTCTGTCTCTCTTTGCACTCGGTTTTTGTCCCATCTGCACTTATGTGAAAGTGAAAGTGACAGCACCTGTTGTAAACAACTTGAAATTCTTCCTCTGTAGTTAACCCATTCACTCAGTGAAGCAGCCAGGAAAACAGCGCCTGGAGAGCAGTGTGTGGGGAGGGTGCCTTGCTCAAGGGTACTTCAGAGATGCTTAGCAGTCTTGGGAATTGAACCCATGACTTCCTGATCGCAGGGCAAATGCCCTAACCACTAGGCTATCAGCTGCCCCATGTAGTCTTCTGGTGTTATGTTTTTGCATCACGGTCCTGGAGGAACATTGTTTCATTTCACTTTGTACTGTGTATATGGCTGAAATGACAATAAACATAAACCTACTTGACACCTTCTCATCCAACATTTTTTTCTGACATCAAGTAACAGCCACTACTATTCTGGGAGGGTTTCCTTTGCTGAGAGTTTTGAAGTTTTTTGAAGTCTTGTACATTTACAGCATTTGGCAGACACTCCCATCCTAAATCTGTAGTCCACAAGATAAAATGTCCCTCATATTGGTAAGCCTAGACTTAAAATTAGAAGACTAAGATTCTACCAGAGAAGAGGTTAGTACTCTACCAGGGATCAGATGACAGTTTTTGTGAAGTTTGTGTTAGTAGGATGAGAGTAGGAGAGACGGGTGATGACTTCAGAGAAAATAATCTGATCTTGTCAATTTTTTCATCAAAGAAGTTAGTAAAGTCATCAGAGGAAAAGGAGTGGGAGGTTTGAGAAGTGAAGACAGTGTGGCAAAGAGTTTGCGAGGGTTGGATGCAGATTCTTATAGCTTGGCTTTGAAGAAGGAAGACTTGGCAGCAGATATCTCAGTGATCAGGGATGCGATTTCCTCCATTTTCTTTCCGCTGCTCTCAATTACATTCAGTTGTTGTGGAGTACATGAGAGTTCCTGAGTCCAGTTCTTCAGTGAAGGTTCATACTGCCCCAGTGGGGCGAAATACAGCAGTGATCTGATTCAGAGATCCTCAGTGTGTCAGTATTAGAAATGTCTTTTTCTTTATTTTTTTTTTTAGAAGGCCTTCCCTTGTCTGCAGTCATATCCCCTAACTGTAGTATTGTGTTAGGGCCATTTTAGGGGTCATTTTATTTTGAACAGTGCAACTATCTGACAGAATTATGACCCAAATTCTACACCTGTTGTATGTACACTATGGGGACAGTTATTTGGTGTGTGTTGTTCAGCTTGGAAGCACAACCATTAATTTACTTCTCGTAATTCTAAAATCTCTTTTCTAAACTCAACTAAATGCATTTAAAATATTGGTACCATTATTTAAAGGGCATGGAAAAGTGGAACTGCAGGCTACATGTGGAATAAAATTTTATACAATACTTCCAGTATAACAGAACCTGTGAATGGAAAGAGGATCATTTTATAGGCAATTTTTGTTCCTTCTCTGGAAACAGTGCCTGTAGCCGTTATTTGCTAGAAAGGATCTTAACCATTTCAGTTTTAAGGTTCCATTTATACAGTCAAAGTTAATAGCCTGTGGACCACATTGTTCATAAACTTTTACCATAGTTGCTTTATTTAAATAGTGAGGTTTTCTTTTCCATATGTAGTCAAATTTATCCTTGGACAGAGGCGGACAAAGTAGCTAACTTCATTACTTAAGTGAAAGTACAGATACCACTAGTCAAATGTTACTCCAATACA
>JBBJLS010000023.1:3077891-3090882 GCA_037577275.1 Bryconaethiops microstoma
GATTCAGTTCATTGGCCCACCTCACACCCCCCACCGGCAGAGAGCTCTGTTCTTTGTGGCCTGAGATGGTTCTAAGGACTTCGCTGACATTGTTCTGCTGAAGCTGGTTTTCCATCTTCTGTCTGTAACTGTCGTTCCCATCCTCTCCCAGCACAACACCCCCATCTCTTTCTCTTCAACTCGCTGGGGATGTCAGGTCTATCCGCTGGCAGCACCCCTGCGGGGTGCAGAGCTAACAGCTGATCACAGCTGTAAACAAAGGAGCCATGCGCCGGGTCTCCAAACACGAGTGAAAAAAGTGGAAAAAAAACAGAGAAAAATGACCAGAACTAAGTGGCATGACATAGTAGTGTCAGAGCTAAACCTTCATTAAAGTTGTTAACTTCTGGTCGTAGGTGGATGTGAGCTGACAAAAAACATGCTGAAATAAATCTCTTTGCTGTAGAGTTTTGGCATTTTTATGATGACAGTTAAAGAGAAGTTATGCTACAGATACAGTTTATCCAAAAATCAGAAAAATGACTGATGGGACCACTGTTGTCATTTCTGCCTGTAATGTCTTGCTGTGGCAGTTCAATGCAAGTAATTTATGTATTTTGGCAAAAAATGACTTGAAATCAAGCTAATGTTAGCATGGTGGCCCATTTGCCATTGTTGTTTCCAACTGTCTGGTTTCAGTTAGTTACAATCAGCGCGGTCCAGCTTGATAGCATAGCATTTTAAACAGAAAACTCAATTTACAGCGTTTAACAGACACTTTTATCCAGTGCAATTTCCATTCCCTAACTACAGGGGACAGTCTTCCTGCAGCAACATGGGGTTAAGGGCCTTGCTCAGGAACCCAGTAGTGATATGCTGAAGGTAAGGTTCAAACCCAAGACCTCTTGGTCCAGAAGCAAGTATCCTACACACTAGGCCACCACCCACCATCAATGTGATCTAATAACTTTAAACAAATAATGTAGTCCAGTAGTAATTTACACAAACCAAACAGTTTCTCCTTATGCTAAATGAAACTTTGACAGTTGTCTGTTTAAAGATGTTTAACCTTGGTATAATTGTTCTCAGAATGGAGCATGGATGGATCAACTTGATAGCTGTTTAGGCCAAAGGCTGGCAACATGCATTTGAAATCATTTTTAGCAGTGTATCACATTTGTTAGCAGCATGGTTAAAAATATGCTCTTCTACCCTGATTTAATCCAGAACATGGCCATTGCATATGATATGTGGTGTGGGTCACTTCACCTTCCACAATTGATATTCTGCTGCTTCAGGCCAGCGACAGACGTGGTTCCCGTGCTCCTCTCTTTCTGCACATCTTTTTTATCGCTTTACAATTATCACGGCTTTGTATCATCCCGAAGTGCAGAGTCCTGGTGCGCTTTAATGCCGCTGTTTTATGTGGAGACTTCTAAAGACTGGCTGGAGCTTTGTAGAGTTTGGTCCCCTCCTTTGAAGCCATCTTATCAGGCAGTTGGGCAGGCAGATAAATGCAGGGTGCTGTGGATTGGCTGGAGGACAGTAGGCAGTTGCAGGGGGTGCGGGAGAAGATGAAAGAGAAGGAGATACGGCCCCCAAGAGCACACTCTGGTCCAGTTGCAGACACACCCACACACACACACACACACACACACACACACTCACTCACTCACTCACTCACACACATAGCCCGGCACCTGACTTTCCATAATGTTTGGTTCCACCCCAGATGGGTTCAGAAGAGTGAACACTACTACAGCATATTATTGCAGCCAAATGGAAGAAGAGAGCTATCCAGAGACCTTTTTGTTTTCTCCCTGTGTCTTTCTTTGTCAGTGTTAGCGGTCACCAATGCTGGTCTTGAAGCTATACTTGCCTGGGAAGTCAGCTTCCAGCAAAATCTGCAACAATTGCTCTGACTAATGAACCTCTACAGAAGTCCCTGATTAGTTAGAACATTAAGTAAGCAGCAGGTTATATGCAGGTTGGAGCTCAACACAGCAGGAAGGTAGATCTCTTGGAGGAGGTTGGGGAACACGGTTGCATGTGCTCTGTTCTAACACATATGATGAACATTACTCCTGAGATTGTTGCATAGAATTAGGAACATTCAAGATGTCCAAAAATATCAAAACTCTCTTTCTAATCAGTGAATTCCTGCTTGTTTTACTTTAAGAATGGTACAAATATTTTTTTTCTGCCAAGCACAGCTGTATGTACTACAATACCATTTCACCGAATCCAAATGGTAATATCTCTTCCATATATAGAAACAAATGAAGAGCAAATCTGAACTTTTGACTGGATTTCTGGATTTGACTGGACTATTTGTTTCAATGAGCACTATTGATGATTATTCTCATTAAAAGTAATATTTTTCTTTTGATATGGCTAACAAGAACAATGACTTACAATAGCTACTTTTTTACCTACTGTCTTGTAACTGAATCATACTTTTTCTTGATTGACAGTTGGCTTTCTTGAAGTTAATAAGACTGACACTTATACACAGATTGGTAAAGGGATTAGTGAACCCTAGGTGAGTACTTTGGCCCATTACTTTTGAGAGTAGCTGGCCAGCAGGTCCCATACAGTTCTCTATGACGGGCCATTATTTATCTGATCATGTGGCTTTACTGAGAATAATCTACTCATAACCCAGCAATCCTGCTTTTAATTAAGTTAGAATCACTGTCATGTAGGACTGTCTCCATGACTTCATGAGAATATTACCTCAACTCAGACATCTTCTAAAGGCTTTGCTGGAATTATGGCTGCTGAATCTGTAGGAAAATGTGTCTCACTCTGTGATCTTCAGTCATGTATATGGCCCCTTAAATGTGGGCTGAGAACATCTGTAGATATTTTTCCTTTTAATTGAAAAATAATGTAATACAAATACATTATTCATGTAACAATGACATATATTTGAATCAGTGCATTACATTTGTCGTTGTGTGTAAACACTTACAAATGTCTGCAAATGAACGGTCAGCCAAATCTTTTTAATTGTTTCATTTTTTGGTAAATACATCCCCTGAATGACTCTCCACTTCCTCAAACTGCATCCAGCTCTTCATTAAAGTGGCATGGACTTGATGATGTGGTTTAGGACACAGTATGACTTACTATGAGCTGTAAAAATTTCACTGCTACAGGAAGCCAGTTTAGACACCATAGCTGGAGAGGACTGATCTTGGATCGGATTCCTCTGTATTTACGATGGTTGTTGCCATAAAATCTTGATCACCTCTTCTACTCTAGAGGTGGTTTGTGAATACAGATCCTGTTGTCTAAAAAGGCCGTCAACAGCTACACATTGACATTTTATTTGGCATGCTGTATCCTAAACCACATCCATAAATTTTCATCTCCTTAAAGAGCTGGATTTGAGCCATTTTTGGGATGTATTTATGCAAACCAGTTGAGTGACTATAGATGACTATAGAGCTTTAGAGTAAAGGACATGGGAGCTGCATGGAAACACTCCTTCCCTCTACGCTGGATGGAATACAAACCATAATTGACCTATCCACACAAATGTGTGGCCACTGTTGTGAGGTTGGCCAAGCTTTACAGAAAGTTGGCTAAAACCCAACCAACCTGATGAGACACTGCTACACATCTCAGTTTAAGTACAAATATCTACATTTAGAGATTGTAATTGCTATTAGTAAACAATAAATATTGCAATGGAGTTTTGCCCATTGGCATTCTAAAGTATTTGTTCATTTATTAATTTTGCATTTGATCAGATGTTTTGATATATAAATAAGATGTTACCTAAGTAAACGTGCATGTATTCAAAAAACCTATTAGCCTTTGGATGATGTTAGAACGATTTTTGTTCATTTTTATGTAGTGTCGGTGCTAAACCTTCATTAAAGTTGCTAACTTTTGGACGTAAGTAGATATTTGTTTTATGATGACAGTTAAAGAGAAGTAATATTGCAGGTGTTATTTATTCAAAAATCAGATAAAAAAAGGCTACTTGTATCAGTCATTTATCTGATTCTTGGATAAATAGCATCTGTAACATGTCATTTCTGCCCGTAATTTGTGTATTTTGCAAAAATAATGATTTGGAATCAAGCTAACATGGTGACACATTCGTCATTGTTGTTTGTAGTTTCTGTCTAGTTTTAGTTAGTTACAATAGACGTGGTCCCGCTTAGGTACCTAGACAATGCTATCTAAGCTGGAGACAATGCCATCTAATAACTCTAAACATCTAATAACTCTAAACAAATAATGTAATCCAGTATGAGTAATTTACACAAAAAACAAAAGTTTCTCCTTATGCTGAATGGCACTTTGCCAGCTGTCTGTGAAAGATGTCTAATCTTGGTATAATTGCTCTCAGAATGCCTATTTGTGGGTGGAGCATGGATGGACCTGTTCAGGCCAAAGGACTCCAACTTGCATTGGAAAAAATTGCAGCAGTTCACCTTATTACTATATGCTCCTCTATTCTGATTTAATCCAAAACATGGCCATTGCGTATGACATATGGTGTGGATCATTTGACCTTCCACAATTTATATTCTACTGCTTCAGGCCTTCAACAAACGTGGTCTAATGTTTGTTAGTAATGTTAGCCTCATAGCTCATGTTCTAAACCAGGCCTATTCAACTAGTGGCCCGTGTGCCGGATACAGCTCTTTTTTTTTATGGGCCACAAGACTGCCAGTAAATCACAGTGTGATTCGTTTAATATAACAAAATTATGGTTTTTGGATCATGATTGGCTGGTAGTCCCCTGCTACTTTCGCCAAGATTGGTTATCCGCTGCGTTGTATACAATTAGCCAATCCGAGCACAGAAGTTGCCACACTATTAGCCAATCACAGCTGAAAAGGGCAGAATTTGTCAGAAAGTGGGTGTGTTAAAAAAGCAGAGCGTAAAAGGCCGGCGATAATGGAAGATGGTGGAGAACCGGTTTGTTAATCCTCTGAAGAACTTGATGTTTAGAAATAATGCTGTCTGTGCTTTAACCTGAGTCGAGAAGAGAATCCAGTCACACACACAGCGAGGGGAAAACGTTTGTAATTTTAGCTCGGTGATGTATCTACTCTAACGACTTTAACGGTCAGAGTTCTCGTTCAGAACCAGACGCCATTAAAATGTTTGTTTTGTTTTTTTTTACGGTTAAAGCGGCACTGACATAAAGTCCATAAACAAAAAAGACGAAGATAAGTCTAAGCCAGCTGCTACGCCCACTTCACAGGAGGGGGAGGGGTTGATGGGCCCTAAATGTGTTGAATGTAGCAACATATAAAAAGCTCCTTATGTGAAAGTAGTCAAGTAAAAAAAAAAATGGACACGTGTCATTCGTTCATACTAATATAATATCAATTATCATCAAGAGTAATTTTTTTTAGCCATTAGTTGACAAATATTTTGTGTGGGCCCCGAACCCCCAGTGATTTTCATATTCGGCCACTTGCTATTGAAGTTGAATAGCCCTGATTTATAGTATTTATAACCCAGTGTTTCTGTGTGTAGCGTAGTGTATTTCATATCGAGGCTTTGCTACAGATCATTTAATTAGATGCATTTAGACTTTATATTTTATATTGTTCTTGTCTCTGTGTGTATGTGCAGTCGTAACATAAGCAGTTTCCTCCGAGATCAATAAAGTTGTCTGATTCTGATGAGTGACGCTGTCGTCTAAGCCAGGGTTTTTACACACAAAAGCCTGATGTGCCTGCAGTTTTTCACTAAAATCAGGCCATTTGATTCTGCTTGTTTAATCACTTGGTCAAATCAAGCCAGTATATTGTCATTTCAGCCATATACACAGCACTCAGTAAACCAAAACACTGTTTTTCCTGGACAGCTGAGCAACATAAGAACAAAAACAGAACATCTGCATAAGTGCAGACAGGACAAAATACACAAAGCATCAAAATAACACAACAAGACATTTAGTGCAGCTGACCTTTGAAAGAATCACTGTATTATGACAGATGTCGTATTCCAGCAGCGAAGTCACTTGTGACACTTTTCCACAGGTATACAGGAACCATGCTGTACCTAAACTACTGTGATGCTTTGAACTAATGCAGTTTGACTCAATTCTCTCCACACAGTTTATGGCTGGTCGTCGAAAAACCACGCCCATGGAGTCGAACCGGCGGAAAGTTTTTCTGTCAGAGCCATTTTTGTTATTGTGGTCTTTTATTATTTATAGTCATGTTTGAGTGTTTAATTTACTCTCTGCATTCTGTATCCGCGAGAGCTTGTTAGTGACGTCCTGGATCACCTTCACGTTTCTCACAAAGTTAAAGATAAATTTGTTAGTCATGGCAAACTCCCAATGGAATTCATCTTTAGCCCAAACAGTCATATTTGTACTTTGTCAGCTTCCCAGTGGTCAGTTTGTATCTCCATCGTTGTGTTTTTGCACAGACAGTAAAACAGTGGCCTCTTTCCGTGTTGTGATTTACGACATTTTGACCAATCAGAAAGCAGTCATTTCAGCTGTGGCCCGTTTTCTGACCTCGGCTTGGGTACGGGTTGCTTTATTTGTAATGGAAAACCATTTGTTTGTGGTACGGCACGGTTCCTTGTGCCAGTGGAAAAGGGCCATAGAGATGCCAAAAAGCAGAATAGTAAATAATTGCGCAAATAGTAGCAGCAACAGGACAGAGAATGTACAATACATAATAAATATGGGGTATTTACAGGCAGAACAGCTCAGTGTGTGTGGTCTCAGGAATTTAATTCAATATTTGTAGCAGCTATCATCTGAGGTGCAGTTATTGTATTATTAATTGTGCATTCCTTCTGTTAGTTACATAAAAATGGGTAAAACAACTGACATCAATAGGCTGTTCATGTTTATTTCTGTTTTTTGCATACTCTGGTCCAGTGTTCCTAGTTGCGGTTGTTGGCTTCACAGCGGTATGTTGGAAATATTAGACTGTTGATTATTGACCATTGATTATACACATTGCTATGACACATACTTGGGCATTGCTCTTTGTCTTTCAGTCTGCTTCAGTCTGTCAGCTTCTTAAAAACTTTACATACTGGAATCGTTAGCTTGATGTTAAGTAGTTTTTTATAAGAAATTGAGTAGCACAATGGAATAGTACACTTACATAGGAATAATGTTATGGGATCAAAAGAGTCTTTTGTATTCCTCGTGTTTTTTAAAATTATTAAATAATTTTATTAAATGACATCTCTTTTTGAATTTGTTTTGTATTTTCAGTTGTTACATGATATTCAGATATTGTGGTGATTTCATCAGAATTTGTTGGTGTTTAAGATTACATTTAGTATGTGGACGCTTCTTTTTTCAAGCCACAAAATTTTAAGCACATTTCATCAATAAAGCCGTTTTATTATAGTACTAATAAAGACACATAGCTTGCTTAGATAATACATCCACGTCACCTTGCCAAGTGGCAATGAAACTTCACTGCTTTCTATTTGTGTAATATGCAGAAACTACCATCAGAATTGGTATGAAGGCACAAGTTCTATAGTCCCAAATATGTCTTAAATAAACCAGGAAGTCAGTCTTAGTCCTTTTTTATTTAGGATTTATTAACAGGTAAGACTTTTGTGATGGGCCTCCTTGTGTTTAGATAGGTATATCTCCTCATTTTTGCTCAAAATGAACTAAAATTACAACCCTGATAATGATGGAAACCAAATAATTCCAGTTACACTCTTAGTGTCTGTAAGTCATAGAAGCTGAGTTCAAAGTAAAGGCTTCAGTCATGGCTTCTACAACACCTCATGGCAGCTGACTGTTAAAATGTTGTTGCAGATTACTGGATGTGTATTGAAATACAGCAATAACAAATGTAGGATGTTCCATTATAATACATGTATTGGAGTAGAATATTTGATGCCTGTAAAAAACTATTTGGGACAGACAGTTTGCATAATGTAACGGGTGCTACAAAAAATACATACTTATGATATTAGCCATTTAAACAATATAAATCCATTTAAACTCTGTGTATATCACAATATCATATTTTCTGTTTTATCGTGGTCTCCTATTATACCACTAAATAACTGTAGTGTGATTTCATACTTTCATACTTTTTAAGCTGTATTTTTTTTTTCTCGTTCTGTTTCTTTCTGCTAGGCTAAAGAAATTCTGACCAAGGAATCCAACGTGCAAGAGGTACGGTGTCCAGTAACTGTTTGTGGAGATGTCCATGGCCAGTTTCATGATCTTATGGAGCTTTTCAGAATCGGAGGAAAGTCACCAGACACAAACTACCTTTTCATGGGTGACTATGTGGACCGAGGATATTATTCTGTGGAAACAGTCACATTACTTGTAGCTCTTAAGGTATGTTTTATTTTATTTTAGCAGATAAAATACTATGAATTTTTTAGTCTTTGCTTCGTAAGCACGAACATTAATTTTGATTCATTCTGATTTCAGGTTAGGTACCGTGAACGTATCACAATTCTCAGAGGAAATCATGAAAGCAGACAGATTACACAAGTGTATGGATTTTATGATGAGTGTCTAAGGAAATATGGCAATGCAAATGTTTGGAAATACTTTACAGACCTCTTTGATTACCTTCCTCTAACAGCCTTAGTAGATGGCCAGGTATATATATATATGTTGCATACATATGTAATCTTATTTGACAACATTTGATATAAATGTATAATTCATGCACAAAATTGAAATCTGAATTTTTTTTTCAGATTTTCTGTCTTCATGGAGGATTGTCACCGTCCATAGACACACTGGATCACATCCGTGCACTGGATCGTTTACAGGAGGTTCCCCATGAGGTATATTTCAGCTAGAGCTTGGAGTGACGGAACGCCATTTCAGTTCTCATTGTCACACCGTGCTGCATAAATTATTTTTTGTACTGTTTACTGTTTTTTTAAATAAATATATGCACCAATCATCCATAACATTTAAACCATTTGTCTCATCAGACCAGGCCACATTATTTTTTGCTCTACGATTCAGTAATAAGGTTCATGTGCCCACTGTTGGTGCTTTTGTCAGTGGATAGGGGTCAGCATGGGAACTCT
This sequence comes from Bryconaethiops microstoma, assembly GCA_037577275.1. NCBI lineage: Eukaryota > Metazoa > Chordata > Actinopteri > Characiformes > Alestidae > Bryconaethiops > Bryconaethiops microstoma. The sequence continues at coordinate 3,086,907 of JBBJLS010000023.1, forward strand.
GACCGGTCTGTGGCTACGCAGCCTCACACACAGCAAACTGCAATGCACTTTGTGTTCTGACACTTTTCTGTCATAACCTATATAAACATTTTCGGCAGTTTGTGCTACAGTAGCTCTTCTGTGGAATTAGACCAGATGGACTTGCCGTTGCTTTCCATGCGCATCAGTGAGCTTTGAGTTTTCACTGCTTCATCGGTTTTCCTTCTTTTTACCATTACAAGGAAGTACTAACAACTCCATGCTGGGAATGTTCCACAAGACCTGATGTTTTGGAGATGCTCTGATCTAGTTGTCAAGCAGCCACAGTTTGGCCTTTATCAAAGTCGCTCAGATCCCATTGATCCCCTCAACTTTAAGAGCTGATTACACACAAGATCTTTTGTTGTCCCTTGTCTTCAGGGCCCCATGTGTGATTTGCTGTGGTCAGACCCAGATGACCGTGGTGGTTGGGGGATTTCACCTAGAGGTGCAGGATACACCTTTGGGCAGGATATATCTGAAACCTTCAATCATGCCAATGGCCTTACCTTGGTTTCTAGAGCTCACCAGCTTGTTATGGAGGTGAGTGGAGTAGCATTTGTTAACTTGAAGCTACAAGTGCATAGATATTACCAAGCCCCCTTTTTTTTACTCCTAAAATCTTAAACTCACTATTCTTAAATATGAATATTACAGGGAAGATAAAAACTTAGGTCAGTAATCCCTGTAAATTAAGTAACTAGTATTAAATTTGTTTTCTAGTAATGAGAGTGAGAAACTAAAGTGTGAGCCCCTTATATTGTCTCTCAGGCCTTAACATTTTTGTAAACTTTTAAACAAAAGCATAAGACTTCAGCAATACTTATAATGTTCATTAATAGTATATGGGAATTGTTAAAAATTGTTGGGAGGGGACTAATGCTGTATCCATGTAGACAGTCTTAGTCTAATACATCCTTTTGTTTCTAGGGTTACAATTGGTGCCATGATCGCAATGTGGTAACGATTTTCAGTGCCCCGAACTATTGCTACCGCTGTGGTAATCAGGCAGCTATCATGGAACTGGATGACACCCTGAAATACTCTTTGTAAGTATATTGTAAGCTTAGTGTTATGATAAAAGTATTGTTGCTTCGAGAGAGTCATGTTACGAACTTGTTTTTGTCATCATGATGAGTGTACAGCAGAAATGTTCCATTTTCAGAAGGTTTTACCAGTGCTCTAATAATGCTAACTCATCGTAGAGTCCACGTGGGATTTACAATGTTAACACCAAGCTGTGTACATGGTATACACTCACACTTTCCATGCTGGGTTTAATACTACACGTGGCATTAGAAGCTTTTGACAGACATACAAATAACATTCTTTAATTTTCGGAGGTTTTGTGGGCTTCCTTGTTTTATAGTTGTGGTCAACATTATTGGTACCCATGATTGTTTAATATATCAGAGCCAGTATCTTCAAAAGTAAATAATGCGTAACAACTTTGTATCATTAGAATATTATGTTCTTAATCTTCTGACTAAAAGATGGTCTCTCAGCATATATATCCAATAATTAAAAAAAATAGGCACCCTTCTCTAATTCTTTACATGTACTTTGTGTGTTTGGGGGCAGTATCCTGTCGTAGGACCCATTTTGTTTGACTCAGACCTACTGTTCTGTCTCTTGGGAACACATTTTGCTCTAAAGTACCTTGATAATCCCCATTTCATTGGTCCTATAACATGTGAAAGGCTTCCAATCCCAGAGGCAGCAAAGCAGTCCCACAGAGCAAGAGTCGCACTGCTGGAAAGCTGCACAAACAGCAGTATACAAGGACCTGTTCTATAATGATGAGGCAGCTTATACACAAGGGAAAAAGTTTTTAAGTTCATACTGTACTTTTTTCCTAGTTAATGTTCATTGTTTGTAAACATTTTTCAAAATATGTTTCCACAACCATATTACACAACATAAATTATTTTTGCTTTAGATAGTTGTTTAGTATAATTATAATCGAATGGCCTTTATTCTTCGTTGAATGTTAAAACAAATATAATAATCCTCTTCAATATTCTGCCCCCATTTTTTTCAGCTTGTACAGTTTTCATGTTCCGGTCATCAAATCTTAATTAATTATAATGCATTAGTAGGTATATGTATATGGATTTTTGAGTGTCAAACTGAATGAGGTGTTGCAACACAAATCAGTGTTTTTCTTTGTGTTGTATGTGATTCTGATTCTTATTCTGATTTCTTGTTATTGCAGTCTGCAGTTTGATCCAGCCCCTCGCAGAGGAGAGCCTCACGTCACCCGTCGCACACCCGACTACTTCCTTTAAGATCTACACAGTGCAGTATTGCCATGGTGTAATAATTCTATATTCAGCTTGAAAACAGGGTGAGAGGGACGGGTAACCCTATACAGAATCTTGAAATTTATTCACGTGGGTTGGGGGGGTTGTGGGCTCTTCAAACATTCAGAGAGAAACATGTCTGTATACATGGACCAAAAGGGTGTGTGCCATATCCAAAAACAAAATCCAGAAGCCTCTGTCCAGTATCTTGACCATTAAGACATCGAGTCATTTCTCAGTTTCTTTTTCCACTTATTTGCTCCTCTCCTGCGGTCTGTAGTCCTGTCTAGGAAGTTTTCATACAATTTTCCCATCCATGGTATACTTTGTGAACCTCACTGTTTTATGAACAGTCTTTTTTAAATCTATTTGCACTTTTTTCATTTTAATGAGAAGAGATAGAACTGAGTCATATGGTAAGCTTTTACAAGCAATATGTTCCTTTTTTTAATTATTGAATTTCTTTTGCTTTTTAAGGTATGTTTTACAGCAGATAAGGGTGAATTTGAGAATGATCGTGTTCAGTAGGCATCAGATCTTTTGGTGTATGGCAGACAAAAGAGAGCATGAGAAAGGAGAAAGTGTCTTGTGATGAGTAAATGTCTGTATAATGGGCACCAGCGGAATAATAAAGCTGAAACCTACTTTATTTTGTGTGCTGTTTCTTTGCCTCATGTCTCAGTTCAGTCACCTGAGGAACTGTTCCAGATAGGAACTGAAGAACTGTTTACAGCGCCATCAAGAGTTCATACCGTGAACTACACCTGTAAAAATGAGTACGTTTTAGTATAGTGTACTTAAGTAGCATCTATTTGTTTTAGCCGTACCATTAAACAATATTTTCTGTTAAAAGTTTCTTGCCAATGGAAAAGTTAAACCTCAAATTACGCTGTTGTCAGTTTAAAAATGGTACGAGGTAACTTCTTTCTGACATGGACATCGGTTCTAGTTTTGAAAAAACTTCCTATAATGTTTAATGTAAATCTGTATGTTAAATAGATTACATTTTAAGATGTGGTTATTGGGTTTGACTGCAGTGTAGATTCTAATCATTTATGAGAAATACCACAAAGGAGGAGACAGCTGGTGGTTAGGGAGTTGCCCCTGCGATCAGAAGGTCCTGGGATTGAATCCCAGGACTGTCAGTGGCACCTCTGAGGTTCCCTAGAGCAAGGTACCATTCCCACACACTGCTCCCTGGGTGCTGTGTTCCTGGCTGTCCACTGCTTCACTTGGTGAATGTGTTAAATAGAGAGAATTTCACACTGCTGTGGTGTGTTCACCCGTGACTATAAGGGGGCCACTTTACACGACCACCATATGAGAGTGACCGCTGCATGTTAGTAAAATATCAGGGCGCTTGTCGTGTCCTGGGACTTTTTGTCTTTGAAAGGGACCAGCTGTTTAGATTACCTTCTGAAACCTGTCTTAAGACATTCTGCTTTAAGACCATATATATATATATATATAGTTCTATAATATAGTTTATATAGTGCTATAACAGTGTATGAGCATTATATGAGAGTGACACCCGTATGTGAGTAAAATATAAGGGTACATGTTCTGTCCTGTTTTTTTCCGTTTTAGATGACTCCCCTGAAACAAGTCTTAAGGCCTTACCTTCAATGTCTAGGTGTGTGTGTGTGTGTGTGTGT
>JBBJLS010000023.1:3098202-3122212 GCA_037577275.1 Bryconaethiops microstoma
ACCTACTCTTGCCCTTGCTGTAATATTAGTCCATTGGGTATTCATTTTAATATTGCCTTAGTGATATTGTCATACTGATTTGTGCAGCTGTGTTGAAAATGATTTCCTTCTGAAACATTAAAGGAATTCTTAAAATACAGATTAAGGGAGGAATGTTAGGTGCATTAGTGGTGCAATGGGGCATTAGTAGTATGTGAACTGGTCGTGAAATATAGATTTATAATTTGAGTATTTTTGAATTCTCACTTTTACATTTAGTTGGGTGTGTTTATTCAAGATACATGATGTTTGTCATACGTACAGTAGAAAAATTATTTTCTCTGTGCAGTGATTCATTCTTTGCTTTTCACACAAATGCTGAGATTTAGAGTTTGAGGTTTTACTTTTTTACTGAATCTAAGACGTACTAGTTTTGCTTTCATGATAAAAGGTGGGCAGCGTGTTTACTGAGATGGTTCTTATTTTTCAGGCATGCCTTTATTACCTTTTAGAACCTAGATAGGTCAAATGTTTCATCAGATGACAACATTGTTCAGACATTGACCTATGTGACATTACAGTAATAGGGCCTTCTGATGACGCTCCCGTGTTTATGCGTTTATTTTTGTGCAACAGCTCTTCCAAGTGGGCCAGTGCATCACTGCTCCTGTGCCTGCCAAATGTTTCTGAAAATCATTGATGGTATTCTGGGGGTTTGCTTTGTATATTGACTCTCATAGTGGGTTTTTTTTTCAATTCTGTACATTTTGGGCAGTGAAAATTACAAGCATGAACCATGTATATGTTTTTCATAGTCTTTGAAATCTATCTTTAATTTCAGATGCTCAGTCAGCCCCTTAGATGAGATCATAAGCACAACATCTTGACAAAAAAATCTAGTTTTCTCAATATATTCTTCAGAAATGGTACACCATGGCAGGTTAAAATTGTAGAAATGTGGCAGTTAAGTTTGTTCTATATAGATATTATACTGATTTCTTTAAGCTTATAAAATTAACAAAATTATTTGATGACCAAAATACTGATGTATTTTGCTTTTCAAACGTACTCCAAGCATTTGTACTCCACCAAATAATCTGCATTTTTTTTTTCCTGATGTGTTTTTTCAGGTGTGTTTCTTTGCATGCTGTAAGGTTTTGCTCTCACTGAATGTTGTCATTGGAACTTTGAAGTCTGACCTTAACTCGAGTTTATTTGTTGAGTCTTAGCTTGGTTGTGTGTCAAACCTTTAAGGTTTCCACTGTCAGTTATATCAGCAAGTGGGTCATCTACCAATTATTTCTTTACTGGACAATAATGAGCTACTCTGAGCACTTCAGAGATTTCAGTTAGATGCCCGAGAAGCCTCTTAAACAGTAGTCCTCGAACATCCTTAGGGCCCTTTTCTTGGTACATCCATATACATTGTGAGTTGGGTTTGAACAATAAGGGCAGCTGGTGGCCTAGTGCTTAGGGCATTTGACCTGTGATCAGAAAGTTGTGGGTTCTAATCCCAGCACTGCTAGTGGCACCACTGAGGTTCCCTTGAGTAAGGTACCGTCCCCGCACACTGCTCCCAGTCACTGTGTTCCTGGCTGCCCTCTGCTTCACTTGTTTAATGGGTTAAATGCAGAGAAAGAATTTCACACTGTTCACACTGTGTGCTGTGGTGTGTTCACATATGACAGAACGGTCACTTTACAGTTTACACTTCAATATGGACCATCTGAGGGGGATTCCCCAAGAACCCTTTTGAAGACTATCACTCTAAAGAGAATAAAAAGACTATGTGGGGGGAAAATGCATGTAAAACGTCCATCAGGCTGTAAAAGAGGCAAGTAGAAAAACTGAAATTATATTTACGTGTATGTTTTGTGTGTACAGGTGATTCAGTGGTGCACCCATCACAAAGATGATCCTCCACCCCCTGAGGATGACGAGAACAAAGAGAAGAGGACAGACGACATACCTGTGTGGGATCAGGAGTTCCTTAAAGTGGACCAGGGCACACTCTTTGAGCTGATTCTGGTCTGTTGATTATATACATTTACATCTATGACTGATGCATTTAGATCTTTCAGGCTCAAATGAATGTAATGCTTACTGAGCTCTTTGTTAGTTAGGTCAGGTGTGTTCAGCTGGGAAATTGCAAGTGTATGTGTCTGTGTAGTATATAGGGTTCACCAAGAACAGGGTGATGAAACCATGATTTAGTTTAAGCAGCAGACAGACAGGGGTTCCATGATCTGCTGCATTTGTGTGTTTTGTCTCATCTAGCATGTATTAGTGAGTTTTTCAACTAATAAATACCAGGAGGTGGTTTAAGAAGAGGGAACACAATGTTTCTGTAGGGGAAGCTTAAGTCTTTGCCACCATGGGGAAAAAAAACTAAACAAAACTTAAAAATGAACCCACTTGATCCTCAGGAAGCACTAGGAAGACCTTAAAAAGGGCAGAGCATGCAGCAGATAAATCTCACATTCTGTTAATGGAAGTAAACATCAGGAAAGTTTGCCATGTGAGTTCTGAGAATGAGACAGGAATATGTTTGTACCCTTTCTGATGGAGAGTTGGTTTCATTTGCATCATTTTATAATAGATTCATCAACCACACTTCCCTGGTTTTACTTTCATCTTTGCCTCCCTTGTTTAGGCTGCAAATTATTTGGACATCAAAGGCTTGCTAGATGTCACCTGCAAGACAGTTGCAAATATGATCAAAGGCAAAACCCCAGAGGAGATCAGAAAGACGTTTAATATCAAAAATGACTTCACGGAGGAAGAGGAAGCTCAGGTAAAAAATAAATAAAATAAAGACCTAGCATAGTAGGTTGGTACAGGTTAATGCAGTCTGCCAAGCAAGATGCATGCCAGAGATGAAGATTCCAAAATATTCATCACTTTCCTTTTAATCAACCATTTCAGAAAATTACCACACTCTAGTTAACACTGAATTGTTACATTTAAAATAAATAGATACATTTTAAACATGGTCTTATAATATTCTTATGTCTTCCACATTCTTTCCAGGTACGCAAGGAGAACCAGTGGTGTGAAGAAAAATAAGGAAGCTCTGCCTGACACCAACACATTGTAAGGATTGTTCCCAAAAACAGATTTACTGGTTGCACTGCGCTGTTCATACTTGTTGATATTCACCCTTAGACCAGTAGGATGAGAACCCTTGTGTATTCATAGCATGATCTTCATTGTGTGGTGCAAAAGAAAAATATAATTTAAACTTTCCTGTTTTTTTTTCCCCCCCTCTTTATATATTAATCAGAAAGTCTTTTCTCAGTTAAAAGCCACTTTTTTTTTTTCTTAAACTAGACATGTTTCTTTCTGAGGCAGCCGGTTGTAGTCGGTTGTAGACAAATGAAACTGTTAAAAGCTCAGTGGTGAATTTTATAAATGCAGCCTTGTGTGTACTGTTTTCTCATAAGTCTTGGTGAAGGAGAAAGAATAAAAGTGTGGGAAATACAAAATTTCAACTTGTCCTGTGGACTGGAAGAAAAAAAAAGTAAAAAGTTTTCTTCTTGCAGCTTGGACACTTACTTTGCGTGTCTGTTCTCATTGTAAAGGACCGGGCAGGTTTTCTTAGTTCTGCTCTTACAATGAAGCTTAAGAGTATTAATCTACAAATTCTGAAAATAAAATGAACAAAATGTGTGCTTGTTTCATATTGCTTTACTTTACATTTGATAGATATTTTTATCCAAAGTGACTTGCTGCTTGGACTTTTCAACTTCAGTCAGGTTTTTAAATTTTTTTTAAAATATAGAATCTGCGCTGTTTAAAAATTTATAACAAACTGCTTAAAGGTGAAAAATTTGAATAATTTTTGCAGCTTTTCACTTTCTGTTTACAGTATTAGTACCTGCTACTGAATGTTGGTCCACTTTGTAATTCAAACAGCACCAGTGGCTGGGTTGTGAGGATTGTGAAGGGTATTTTTGCTGCGAGGTATGTTTTGCATAGAAATGTACTAAATCTAGGACATAGCTGTCTAATGTTCAAAGCAGGCCTAGTGGTAAAATCCATATATTTAACCACTTCTTTCACAACTGCTATTGTGCTGTTACAGCTAGACGATATAGTGTAGGGGAGAGCAGGACAGTGCAGCACATAAAATGTAAATATTTTATGTAGTTACAGGTTCTAGTAGAATATACTTTCTCATTCAGTTAACAAACCTCTGAAAATGTGTACGTTTCTCAAAATTCAGGCAGTTTTTGCCATCATGAAAGGATTTCTTTCGAAACAGGATAACGTTCTAGTTAGTATTCTTGGTGCAAATTAACACTGAAGTTTATGGACATTCATAAAAATGTACAACCAATGATATGTTTATTGTATTTTTATTTCTCTAAATTGTGTTGACATGTTTAGTTAATCTGATTCAAAAAGGAACTATATTGAATTGTTTGCATCCATTTACTAAACGTTACTAGTGATAATTACAACTAACCCCCCCCACAATATTACGGTTAATCCCACATACAGCTTAAGTTTGCTTAGTTTCTTGTGAATAAAGTATTAATAATCTTAATTTTAAATGGATAAATTAACATTGGTTTTGCAGACTTGGAATACTTTTACACTGCATTCCACCCAACATGATCCTATTATAGCCACTGGATATACTTCAGTGTACTAAAAATGATCAAGACCTTTGGATTTGACCATGCCTTAGCTAAATAAGACAAGAATAGACCCCATAATATTTTTTTCAAAATAGTTTAATGTACTCAAAATGATGAATATCCCAACAAAGAAACACAAATCCTTGTATAAAATAGAGAAAAAAGTCTAAATTCACTTAGCGAGTATTGTCAGTCATGAATACCGTTTTGTTAGACATGTAGAACAGCTCCCTCTGCTGGAAATGAGGTGAACAAGCACGGCAGTGTGAATGTAGCAAAATATATTTTTTCAGGCAAAATTCTGACAAATGAACTCTCCATCATGAAACTGGCATCTTTTAACACTTTTTTTGTCGTGTCTCAGAACAGACTCACTGAATGAATACTGATTGTCTTGCCTACAGAGCAATTTGACCGCACAGACATGAAAAGCAAACTGAAGCATTTTCTTTTTTTTTTTTTTTTCTATTTTGACTACTATTACTGTTGCTGAAAGACATGCACATAACTTCATTTTTACACAGTGGTGTTTGGATCAATGGCAGACATAAAACACTAGTTTAGATCTACAGAACAAAATCTATTCAGAATTTTTTTTTTTTTAATGTATGAAAACCAGATGAACTATGAAAACAGGCATTTTTTCTTTTCCTTTTTTTTTTTTTTTACATAAAAACATATAAAAGTTTACTTATATATAGAGAACTCCATATCTATAAAAAAAAAACAAAACAAAAAAAACAGATTTACAACACTTATAGTACGTATTTGGTCTTCCAGGAAAGTCTTACAGGTCAGACTGGGCCGATGGATGGACTTGGGGGTAAATTTACCAGATGGCAGAATGTTTTTCTGGCTTTTGTTTTCGAAATGCTTTCAGACTTCTAACTGTCCATGTGTGACTGATGGTTTTACCTCAGCCCAGTTACTTGGGGCCGCACCTGTGGGGTCTAATACAAAAAGTGCCTTCACTGATTAGTGCTCACTTGTAAGAAGGGAGCACTGAAACACTAAACAGCACAACACTGGCCATGGGATTTTCCTCTTATGCCTTGCTGGTGGGTATGTAGGCGCCCAGTGTCTGTGCTCCATGCTGTTTTTTTTGGTGGATGGAGGTCTTGGTGGATGAAGAGCACAGGGGATTTGAGTGGAGGTTGATTGGTGCTGGTGTCAGTGGGCTTGTGGAACAGGGCAGCCCTGCTGGTGGCTATGGACTATGGTCTCTGTTTTAACTCTGCTGAAAGCAAGAGAGAGTTTTCCAGCTTTGAGTGGGGAGGGCACAGCGCTTGGGTGTTTTCTGCTCTGCAGTGTGTGGAGATTGCTGATTGGTGACGTGGGCGAAGGCGAGGGGCAGTGTAAAGGGGAGGCAGGGTGTGGCAGGTGTCGGACAGGAGAAGAGGGCGAGTCTATAGCACTTCCATCGGAAGAATGGGGACTGGTGCACCGTCCTCCTTGAAGGTAGCGAATGCACTTCTTTTTCCTCCTAGGAACAGTCAAGAGAGTTATCTGTGAATAAAGCGTGGATGTAAAACGTCACAAACATGTACACTTTTTCAGAATGAAGACAGCAAATTAAAGGATGAACAGTATACATGATCAAACAGGACAGTTGGAATGGAGGCAACTGAATAGTAATGAATCTGCCTAATAACTTTTTTTGCTCTCACTGAGTAAAATACCAAATTTGTATTGCAACAAAAACCACACTCATCTTAATGGTGAAGTACCAAACACTGGGCTGATTGTAGACATGCAGCCTGTAGAAAGATGGTCCACATTCTGAGTCTCATAATTGAAACTTCGTAGGGACATGACCTCTGTTTTAAGCTACAGTCAAGCAATTAAGGGAAACTCTTGTGAATGAAAACCATTAGAACTATTTTCTGAATCCTTGTAACCTAAAAAAAGTAGTTGTCACATACAGTTGCTACATATAATTTATACATTTATATACAAAAGTTTGCACACCCTTAGTCAAAATAGATATTTGTGGAACATGATGACAGCATTTGAATATTGTTTTCTTGTCAAGAACACACCACCTCCTTAGAGGTTCAAGACTGGCTTTGTATACAGATGGCTTTTCTTAAGATAAACTCAACATGTTTCAAATCTGAAACTGCTTCCACTTGAGATGAATTTTGAAGAACCATAGCTTTCAAGCAGTCACCAGCTGATTTTTGCGTTCTGACTTGTTTTGTTGAAGTGCCAAAAACTGGCACAGTAAAAAAAAAAAAAGAAGCTGTTCCATTAATCAGCACTTCACTGAGATGGTTAGATAGTTAGGCAACCTCGGCCAGACTGACACCACTGGTTTTTCAGGACAGCAAACGTCAATAAAATTAAATGCTTCATTTTTTTCATTAGTTCTTTGATGATTACAGTGTGTTGCAGTCATGGATAATTCAGAGAACCTTGATCATATGTCATATATAAGCATCAACACTTTAGATAAACACTTAGATTCATAGAGTATTAAATATTTGTAAAAGTGAACACAGATTCACAACAATGAGTCTTGGAAGCCCATGACCATCACCTTTTGTCCTTCCTTGGACCACTTATGGTAGGCACCAACCACTGCATACCTACAACAGTCGTCTCGCCATCACAACTTGGCCCCAGTCAAAGCCACTCAGATTCTTATGCCTGCCCATTTTCAAGATCTTGAATGTTCACTTGCCGTCTAATATATCCCACCTCTACCACCACTGTAATGAAGTAATCAATGTTACTCACTTCACCCGTCAGTGGTTTTAATGTTGTGGCTCATTGGTGTACACATTTAATTTTTCTTAACGAAGAACAGGCTATTGACCTTAATGTGGTTTATCCAAAGACTGGTTGTACGTGTCTGTTTAAAGAAGTGCTTTGATGGTGTTTCACAGTCAAAAGTGCTTCAGGAAAAGTGTTAAAACAGTAACATCTAAGGAGCTATGCTTTAAAATTAGAGTCATAGTAGTGAAAGTGAGGAGAACAGGAAACACTTTCATTTCACTGACGACAACACCAAAAAAAAAAAAGAACACGTCAGCTGTTGCAGCCATCCTCAGCGGGTTTTGCATAAATCAAAGTAGCAAACAGTGCCTCTCCTCTGCATGAAGACATATCAGAGAAGAACGTTAGTCACTTTCGGCGGCCGCAGAGATGGGCGCGTCTCACGATGACTGCTACCCCCAAAATATCAAGAGTGTGCGCCATCAAACAGATTTGAAGCTGACCGCATGTGATAGCGAGAAAGGAGACAGACGTGGGGGGGTGGGCGTTTAGATATGGAGTTTGTGGAGAGATGCGTAGGTGTGAATGGCATCAAAAGTGCAACAGTTTTTGACAGAGCTGCTCTGGGTGTCATTTGGTTTACGGGGTTTACTGGAGCTTTCTAAACCGCAAGCATCTTGCTTTCTTTCTCTTGTTGTCCTGTGTGTGAAAGTATATTTCCATGACGTAGGGGAGATACATAGATGTAGGACAGGCTTTGCAAATATACTACTAAAGACGCTAAAGCTCACTAAGCTGTGAGTAAAGTTTAGATGGTTTCCATAAGAGCAATGTTAAGCCTAAGCACATAGAAAAAATATCCAACTTTAAATCTAGTCAGTATCTTCTAATCCTGCCACCTTTAGTACCGTGTCTTTCAACTATGTCTCGATCTGCTGCACCTGTTGCACAAAGCTGATTAACATGCATAGTAATGTCAATGCATATCCCAGCAAATGTGCTATACTTGGAGAACATATGCTGAGTTGAGGACAACTCCCAAACTTTCCCAACATATGAATTCCCAGTTGATGTGGCTTTTTATTTTACTTTTCCAGAGTCAAGAGGCTAAGTCAAACGCAACATAACAAAAAATTTGATTCAAGAGACAACTGTAACAGATGAAAATGGATTGTTGCGTAAAATGTGTTGAAATTGTTGCCTGTGGTAATCGTCCGTACAGTATACATGTGGCAGGTACAGATGATATTGAAATGCACTGGAGCATTCCTCTTTTTTTTAATCATACGGGCCTGTTGAGATGGCTGCAAGTCCCAAACAACCTACCCTTAGCTACAACGCTTATATAATTGATTTACTCCACAGGGTTTGTTGGTTTAGCCTCGTGTGCTCCAGTGTTAGTACGAGGAGAGCATACAGAGCTGTGCAGCACAACAGCAGAAAGACAGAAGGTGAAAGATGGGCGGACGGAGAGCAGAGGTACACACCTGCAGGGGCCACACCAGTCCGTTTGTTGGTTGAGGCCGAAGCGAGCTCGGCATTTCTTAGGGGAGCCGGGGTCTGAGCACAAGGCAGCATGCGTGCACACAAAGGCAAGAAAAAGGAGCAGGAAGACGAGAGTAAGGGAGAAAAAGGAGGAGGGAGAAGGCAAGGGCAGAGAAGTCGAGCGTTAACAGACAGAAAACATGGAAAGGCATTAAAATCCAAGTTCAAGTTGTGACCTTTTGCTGAGGGTGTCACAGCCAGTTAACAGTAAGATCAGCGCATATGGCACAAAACTGTTGCCTACTAACTGCACTAAATGTCTCCAAAGAATTCAAGACACTTTTGTTAAAATATGTATATAAACCCCACCCTGCACAAACTCATTTGGTACATTGCATGTAAAGGAGGCATTTGGCTGACACTCCTATGCAGAGCGACTTACAATCAGCATGTAGCTGTAACGCAAACCGTGAAGTGATTCTGACCATTATAGAGGGTCTCTATGAGGGTGTCTTAACTGGTGGGTGTTAAAAACTGTTTTTTTTCCTCTCAATGAGAGGTAAGGAAACAGAGGTGTAACATATTATTGTTCATATTTTTTCCTGCTCTAATGTAACCAAAAATCAGAACATGTTTTCAAGGTGGGCAAAACGGCCTCGATTTTGTTACACGGCGACAGAAAAAGTTGAACGATGCTGAATATGACCAGGCACATTAACTAACAAGGTAAAAAGTAACTCCTAAGTTATTAGGCAGGATCAGTTTTGACTTGACCCTTAAAAGAGGTAAAAAATGTTTGATTTACCATGAAGCATGGGCGTACCTGTGGTGGAATCCTGCTGCTTCTCTCTTTTCCTCCTTTTCTTTTTGCCCTGTGTGAAAGGGGACACAAATAAGTCGTTTTGATGAAGCTGAACAGTTCTACTGCCCAGACAGTTTTTATACAACAGCTCTTACAGATTAAAGAAAAATCAATTAAAGTAGCCCCTAATTTATGCGCGTTTGTTTTTTTTTTAGAGCCATGAAACTGTCAATGTCAGTTTCAATGTCAGATAAAGTATTTCGCTGCCCATCTTGTTTGTTGATTTGTTCATTTCTGCTGAACTGCCGTTTGTTTAATGTTAAGTTTATTGTTTTGATGTCACAGTGAAGGCAACTAAAAGTTTAACTGTGTCAGGCGCTTCTACAGAATCTGACCAAATGGGCCACAAAATGGAATGTAATCTTTAAAAAAAAAAAAAAAGTTATCTATAGTAACTGTTTTCTGTTTTGTAATTCAGAGTAGAAAATTACCAACAGTTAGATGCAGCGCGAAGTGAGTTGTTACTTAGCAACCAGTGTCAGAAGAATGATAGTCACTCCGACAGGTAGATCATACTCAACCAATAAGATTGTTGTATAATCCAGTACGTATGTGTTTGCTCAAAATGATAGTTTGCAGCCTAATGAGTTAAAAAAAAAAATAATTTCAGCTTAGATAAATTTATTTTACAAATCAAAATGAGTGTGCATTCATTATTAAATGAGTCAGAACGTTTTGCCTCAGTACAGTGAGAGACGTCGGCAAACTCAATTAACTGGAGAAGCATGAGAAAGTGGGAGCTCATCTTTCTGCTATCTTCCACCCCATGTTTCCAAAATCCGCTGTGTGCTTCCTGTTTGCATGTCAGTGAAATGACATTGAGGCTAGACCGCAACCCTGTCACACTTTCTCCCCCATTCTGTAACACGGCAGGTAAGCGCTCGGTTTAAGCCTGCCGAGTGCAACTGTCAGACATCATGTGAAATTAGTTGGCGTAAAGGAAGCACTGAAGTTCAGACATCATAACCTTATCAAACTGATCACTGACGCATTTTTAGCTGCTGTTAATTGTGACGGCCAGGAAGACGGCTTCTTTCAAAGAGAGGGAGTTACATCACAAAACCCCAAAGACTATCGCGGTAGAGACCACAGAAGGTAAACAACGAGTGGTGAGCATCGTCTCTCTGTCTGTAAGAGTGAGGTTTGAAATGCCTGATTAGTACTAACAAATCTTCAATAGACCATTATGATTATATTTTTAAAAAAAAGAATAAATATCAGCTCACAGTCCTTGGTGTGCAGAAAGGGTCAGATGGCACGATCAGTTAGTTTTCTAAATAAAAAAAATAAGTTTTCTTCAGGGACCAAACTTACATTTTTGCTAATTTTAGTGCACAATCTATTTGTTTGCTGAGTTTAATATATTAGGAGAAAGAAAACATAACATTATGAAATCTGATCATTTAAACCACTTCATTTGGTGCTCTGAGATCCATTTAAGCAATGTAAATGGATCCCTCTCTCCAAACCCATCTCTCTCCGAGATTCTCCTCAGAGTTTAATTTATTAGCCACTTTTGCTGGTCTTTGGTAGAGCTTAGTTAGCTTAAATGAAGCTCTAGTCTGGTTCATTCTTGCTGGTTTCCACTGTCTCGCTACAATACTTCACGTTTTAACATTCCTAATAGACACAACATATGAGACTAATTATTCTGCAAAAATAATCATGGATGGTGGACAAACGGTGGAAAAACATAATTGCAGCGCTTCCACTGACCTGTACTGTAGAATTACAGACCTATCAAGAAACAGGTGTACATATAGGACATGCCATTTTAATATAAGGAAATACACACTTTTGGCTCTTTAGGGCTTTGGAAATTCAGCAAATTTTTGAGCACTGAATGTGCAGTTTGATCTCCTGTGACTGATGGTACTTTGTTAGTTTACCCAGAAAAAAATCAATGTATTGCCCTATAAATGATTACTTTGTGTAATGCCAAGTAGAAGTGGACTGCTGCTTAACTGTTTTAATCACAGAGGAACCCTGTGGTTAAGTAAACAAACAGGGAGTAAGAGAACTGCCTTGGCTCAATGTCTTTACAGTTACTTGCCCTCAAATCCTTCAGGCTTCTTACAAGACGCCAAAAGGAGCTTCATAATTCCATATGCACATGTATGATTTACTCAGACCTTCAATGTTTTTATGAGAACACTTCAAGTGTGCCTATTTTTGCCATGGACTACCATTTTGAGCAAGAACAAGAAGGCATTTGACTAAACTTCCAACTTCAGTCACCACTTATTGTTACTAAAATGTTACTCAATTTGTTCTAAATGTTTTTAACATAAACAAAGTACTCATTATTTGAATTTAGGAGTGTGCAGTTATACTGTTATATCTGTCTTGCCACTTACATCAGTGACGACAACAGCAGAGAGAGCATTGTGCATCAGAAACTTTTGGCACATTTCATTCATTGTTTTAACCAATGTATGGCTCTTTGCGTCACAACAAGTGGTTTAAGGGGGAATTCTATTGATTTTGCAGAATTCCTCTATAAATGAATCATGCAGATGTTAATAAAATAATTCAGACTGATTTGATGTGAAAAGCTCCATTCTAGAGAAATGCATCCAGTCAGAATTATTCACAATTGCAAGAACCAGATTTCAGAAGCATTTTAAGCCTCTAAAAGCTACCTTGAAGGAAATTACAAGAAATAGTAAATATGGTGTCTGGTTGTTTTGACAAAAGGTTTTGGCCTAAAAATGTGTCTTAAAATCCATTTGTACATGCAGGAAGTATTAAGGCCAAATATGACCCAAATTAACTTATTCTTTGGGATTCGTCAGTATTTTACTTTCAAAATCACACATAAAAATTCAGAGGACATGTCCTGGAATTGGTTCCTGAGTATTTTAGATAAACAGTCAATCAAAAAAAGTTCTCTCTGCCTCCAGTGAAAGAAATCCTATATGCACCCCTACACATTAAAAAAGTCTAAATTATTTTGTTTACATCTCTGCAATTAACAAAACTGGTGGAATTTCCTTTTAAAAAAGTAAAAAAGGTATAGACTAAGGAGTGCATGATATTTTCCATATTCTGGATGCAAACACCTCCTGGTCCCTTGGCTACAAAGGCATAAACCATAACATGGTGTCAGAACTCCAATGTTGTGATTATGAAGCATGAAGTGTTAAATGCTTAACATATGAACTGGGACGAACCTGGAAGGAAAGGACCACACAGCTGAATGACGAAGAAATAGACAGCTCTTTAATATGTATGTGGACTCACATAGTTATCTCGGGCAGACCAGCTGGGGTAGAGTTGCATGTGGAGCTGCCGCTCTTTCCTTGCAAGCTCGTAGTACTTAGCCTGCTCCTCGCGAGTCAGAGCATGCCACTGAAGAAAACACAAACACACACTGTAAAATAGGTCTCTTACTGGAGCCAAAAACAGTATACAGTGAACCCTTGACAATGGAGGAAGTTACGTTCCAAGAACACCCGCATTTAATGAAAAAACACAAATCCGCAAGAGACTGAAGCCACGACTGCTGAACCGTGTATAAATGGGGGTCTTCTGTACTCCTACAGCAGGGAAACAATTTGATACACTGAATTTACTTGATTCAAATGTATGAATAAAATACATTAAAACTGGACAAAATTAAAAACCTTACTTCAACACTTATTGTCCATTTGATCAAATCCATTTAGGTGAACACTGTAATTTACAATTACGGACAATTTCAGTCCATCTGATCCTTCTGTATAATGTGTGTTAGCCCCCTTTATACTATTAATCAAAGGTCAGGACCCCCTATGAGACCACAACTGAGAAATACATTTAGGCTATTTTATATCTAAGTAAACAAACAAAGTAGTTGTAGAGTGGACAGTGAGTGGACAAAGTATTTAAGTACAACACTACAAATGCAACCAAACAATATCAGCTCAGCGGTGGTCCTTTAGGACCACTGAAGAATGAGGTAAAGTGGAGGTAGCATGTTATGGACTACAGTTTGTAGAACTACAAAATGTCAATGAGTGTTGAATCAACACAAGTTTTGGTTTCAGTTTACTTATACCTGTAATTACCGTAATTGTTGATTTACTACGATTTTATTGATATATTTTAATCACATTTTAACTATATGTCATTCAATACCATGTGCTGATAAATAATTACTCAAATAACTACTCATTAAGAAT
The DNA here is from genome assembly GCA_037577275.1 of Bryconaethiops microstoma. Taxonomy (NCBI): domain Eukaryota; kingdom Metazoa; phylum Chordata; class Actinopteri; order Characiformes; family Alestidae; genus Bryconaethiops; species Bryconaethiops microstoma. Next base: position 3,112,053 of record JBBJLS010000023.1, read on the forward strand.
TATATCTGCAGAATTATATAAGCACATAAGTACTACGTGATCACACGGGGTGTGTTTGGAGGTCACTCACCCTGCGTCCGAGGATCTGATTGATTGCTGCACTCTCCTTCAAAGTGCATTCTGCAATGACTTTTGCCCTCATTTCCTTCATGTAGAGCATAAAGGCATTCAGAGGCTTCTTGATCACTGGCTTCTTGGGCTCTCTCTCTCTCTTTGACTCAGGGTGCGGCTTACTGCAACACAGGAGGAAAAAAAAAAAACAAACAAAAAACAAAACATTTCTCATCTTATTCAACACTTTAGAAGTTGAGGTAGTATGAGGTTATGACAACTGAAAAGAAAGGGTAAGTGAAAAGGCTGAAAAAACCCACAAAAAACAAAACAAACAAAACTTGTATCCATTTCCATGATATTTTGTTTTTTTAGGTGTCTGTAAATGAGATGAATAGTGGGGCTTTTAAAAATGTCATGAAAAACTATGAATAGATTGATTCCTTTAACTCATACATGTGATGTGATCAGTAAAAAGCTTTGTGGTGTAACTGTAGTCCATCAGCCAGCTAATATTTAACCTTTAGGAATAGTAACTAAACACTGTGAAAGGTACTTACGCATACATGTTCCTGTCGTATTGATCATGCTCTTGTTTGCCTGAGGGGGGCACTATAGCTGGGTGTGGGATGCCAGTAGGATGCATGCCAGATGGCCCCAACATCAGAGAGTGAGAGAACCTTGACAAAAAAAAAAAACAAGACAGGCAAAGTCACCACAAGAACGTAGGACCTGTGCTATACTGCTATTGAAGGGAAACTCAGAAAAGTATTGACTTTACATCAATCTTAATTGAAGGCTTATTTATCCTAGGCAAATAAATCATGTCCAGGTAAATCAAACTCATACATATCACATGAGTTTCCCATTAATAGCTTGACAGGTTTACACATTTGAAGCTGTAAGCTCAACCACAAACTCTGTTGCGAACAGCAGATGGCACTCTACTTGCATTGTACATGGCAGATTTTGCAAAAGAAGCACAATGAAAATTGCTGCTAAGTGAAACATACCCGCGACCACAAACAGACAGGGGCTATGCCTCAGGGAACTGTTTTAGATGTTGAATTGATAATATATAGCAAAGACTTGTATCATCTCAATTGCACATGGCTATCTGCCACTGCAACTGGAAGTTTGGCTTTGACATAGAAATTATGGTTCATCTTCCTACTTTGTGTTAATTAAAAAAAAACAAAAAACAAACAAAACAAAACAAAAAAAAAACTTCATTCTCCTCTTTGTTTCTCTTTTATGATGAGAACATGCCAGCCGTCTGTTGACATTCAAATAGAACCCATTTTCCACAGCTTGGATTTATTACTTCTTGTAAATATATTAATGTGATTTGTTCATAGAAATTTGGTTTTGGGTTTCAAAGGAAGGGTTTCACGATGGAGCCAATGTCTAATGGGAAAAACCACAACAATGAATTGCAGACGCTTGGCAGCCCTGTAGCAACTGCAGCATCGGGGTGCGGGGGATGCCTCCTCCCATCATCCATCTCAAGACAAGGCGTGGAGCTGACCGCACACAAAGCATTGGGCTTACACACAGCATAAAGCAGTCCAAAAATCTGTTTACTTGCACTAATACTCTTCAGCTTCTCACTTTCCAGGTCTCTTCATCCAACATGTTTAGGATTACTTGAAATGTACCTGTTTTCAGGAGTTTTCTCCAGAAACATTGTCACCTTCTGTGTTAAAATGTCAATTAAACATGAACTTTTTTCAGCCTAAAAAAATACTTTATCTTATGGTTGACAACACAACACTTTTCCCTGTACTTGATAGAGAACTGACCAAGATCTAAGCCGAATGATTTGTAGTCAGAAATCAGACAATTCAGTGTTATTATTTTTGGCTGAGGTACACACAGATGTATACAAACATTCCCAATCGACATTTATTTTCACTGCTGTTATTTAAATGGGAAACTTTTTTTTCTCTTCAATTCAGTACTTGGTAAAAACTCTTAACTGAAAACACACTCACAACAGAAGCCAATGGGCAGGAGCTACAGCGGAAGATGAAGAGGCTGAAAAATGCTGGAGTCCAGATTTGCTAGTTTTTAAAAGTTTACTTAACTTCCACTTAAAAATAATTTGCCAAATTTTGGGTGAAAAGTACAAACTGATTTCTTGTTAAATTATAGGAATGGAAGTATAAACCTAGGGGGCTTGGGCATTTAAGGGTATGAATAGTATCTCACTTCGCTCTGCAGAATTTTAGTGGTATCTACTGCTTCAAAACAGAGCAAGTTTTCTAAGCATAGCTGTCTCAGAGTTAAACAACGGATTTAGGTCCTGGGCTAGGTTGGGCTCTCGCCTAATGTTCTGTTTTAAAGTTTTTTCATCCAGATGTACTACTACAAGAATGTTCTCTGGGACAAATCTGGAAGCTACCCTTCAAGATTGTCATCAAATCTACGCAGCTTGAACACAAAGACATTGCAGAAGCTTGGGCAAGCTAGGCTGGGCAGCAGGTAGGGCTGGCTGATCCCTCAGCCCTAGGCCGGTTTCAGGCAATACTGTACCTGGAGTAGGAGGAGCTGCTGGGAAGACTGGAGGAGTAGGGCTGTCTGAAGCCGCACGAGGACAGTGGATACACAGGCTGACTTTGCCTGTGGAATGTTTTGGGGTTGGGGTGAGGAAGGGGTGGTGAGATAAGGACTGGGGTGAACTGGCCACTGCTAAATGCAGCCACATGGACTACTGACCTAACTAAAAAACCCCTGTGTGTCTCAGAACAGGTTCAATAAGTTAAACCAAGCAAAACGTCAAGTGTGCATCAGTGTACCCACATCTTGAGCTTTAGATAAGAAAACTACACTCAGGTTTTGGCTAGTGAGGCAATCAGAATCTACTGGATAGATTGGATTTGTCCCAAATGTTATTCACTGTTTCTGTGCTCAGAAAATTGTTTTATTCTTACAGCTAAGGAAAAAAAAAATGGTGTCTCAGTTTTTGCTCATTTAGGTTCTTCCTAAAGTGAAAGGGTGTGATACCCCAATATGTTAAGTAGGCTTCCTCATTAATTTTTAACTCATCTCTTATTAATGCAGTTTCCAGACCATCCTTTCAGTCTTGTGGCTTTGAACCTTTAAGGTGACGTTATGAACCTGTTCCAGGACAGAAATTCCAGAACTGATGTCAAGGACTTTGAGGAACATTATTTGAGGAACTGCGGCCTTGAAAGTGATATGCAAAGTCCATTTGTAAAAGAACACAACTTCATTGATACTGATCTCACTAGGATGTAAAATAAATGCATTTATTGTAGCTTTCACTACATAGTTACTGTTTGTTACACTTTTAGGGCATTATTGCTTTCTGTCTTTTGCGTGAGAACTTCTGGTGATTGATGTAGCATGGGAAGGCATTAAATGATTAAAGTGGCCATGAACAATTCTGACATCGTACATTGCTTTAGAACCGTGTGTTTCACACTGAACCAATCTGAATGAGGGAAAGAAGGAATTCCCCTTTAACTGATCTGGTGATTCAGCTTCCTAATAGACAGTTTAACAATCAATTATCTACTACAAAATAAAATAACCTATGCAGTTTTTGTGCATCACATTATTTGGTTTATGTGCCATCTTATTTTGCAGCCATTTGATAAAGCGTTTTCACTGGGCTTCAGGCTGAATATATATATGTGTACACATACACACACACATACACATATATACACACACACAAATATATATATATATATGTGTGTGTGTGTGTGTGTGTGTGTGTGTGTGTGTGTACTTTATATAAAACATTTTAATCTCTCATAATCTACCTTATTCTCTATAGGATTACTACAGAAAAAAAATGTGAGATATCAACAGTTGTACCACAACACTGCATGTCTGCTGAGATATGTGTGCTGTATTTCTCTTATTTCCATTAAGAACAGTCTCAGACTTGTTCTGTGTCTCGTGAGCAATCCCAGCATGAGATGCCCAGCCATAATCACAGTTCAGACAAAGCACACTTGATACTTACTAGACTTCGAATTTACACCTTGAAAGGTATATGGTACTTTTTCTCAGTGAAATATTCAGGATAATGGCATGTTTCATTCACAGAAATAATATAATGCTCTGGAACACATACCAACAACACCTGGAGGTTATAACTGGTGACATAATGCAAGAAACCGGGACAGATTCAGGCCAGAATGCACTGCTATTAACATGTGAATATGTTCAGTTATACTGGAAGGTGTACCACGGGATGGATGAATGTGGCAGTGAAATAGACAGATGTAATATTGACTTACCAGCTCATGGATGGGGTGATTTGACCAACTCCACCTGGGGGAAGCGGGTAGAAGCTGGAGAGGTCCTGGGACTGATGCCTGTGAACGCCTGCAAGGTACAAGGATGAGAAAGGGGGGTAACTAAGAGCCTTGAACCAGTAAGGGCATCATTAGCAGGCTGGGAACCTGCTATTATGTTCGGTTAATCTCAGGGGTCAGTCACTTCTCAGTTAGGTACCTGACCTAGCCAAGGATGAAAAGGAGCCTCCTTCTTCCCACACTTCAGTTTATGAAAAGTAAATTACACACCTTACACACCTTTATATAAAGCAATGTTTTAAATAATATAAAACCAATTTTTTAGCATTTGACTCTGTTATTTGACAGCTTTAACAACGTGGTAAAAAGTAAGAAATTCTTCACTGAATCAGTTATAATATATAACAGATAAGCGCCTACTAAGAATCAATTTTAAAAAGTTTTAAGTTAAACTACTTTATCTTGGAATTATCCAATTTTAACTCATTCATGTAACAACCTTTTGTGAGGCAGGCACAAAATACTTCCTATGACCCCTGATGTGAACAAATCTGACCAGGCAAGTTTCTCCAGAATGGTGCATTTGATATCAAAAACACCCTGAATGACATTGAATTACTCCTTAATGACTGATATATGGAGAAATTTGGACAAATTTGTGGAGCGCCCCCCGGCTTTTAAACCAAAAATCAAGCTTTTTGAACAGGACAAATGTTAAAGGAGAGTCATGCTGAGCAATCATCGCTTTTGACTTTGATTACCCAGATAATCTGAGAAATCCTGCCAAGTGGGACTAAAAAAAAAAAAAAAAAAATCACTGAAATATTTAAAACATCCAACTGTACAATTGAACTTCAACGACAAAAGAAATCAGATCTATCTTTTCCACCTTTCTGTAATCAAGCAAACCTGTCCAAAAAATGAAGCATTTTAGCGAACCACAAAGAAAACCAGCCTGAAACTGTTTTGTTGTTTCTCACTGGTCATACAGCTCTCCTGTGTCTTTCAGAAGGAAGTCATTTGTCAGCAGCGAGCACCTAGCACTAAAGCGTAACCTGAAGGCAACCTGTGTTTGTGAAGAAGAATGCCACTTGATGACTGTAATTTGCCAATGCTTCAGGCCAGTTTCTGGACTCAGCCCTCTATAAATCCGCTGTTATGGAATGTGTACTGAGTCAACCTGCTCTGTCTTCATCTTGCTCTACAAAGCTCTTCAGTGTCACTACCGCAGAAAAAGCTCTGTCCTCACAGTCATGTGTGTTTCTGTTTAGGAAGGGTGTGAAAAATATGATATAAAAAAAAAAGAAAAAAAAGAGGCAGACTTTAAGGACAAGCATTACTGACTCCTGATCTATAAGATATAGATGAAAAATGAAAAATTTTCATGAAAAAATGAACAAAGTTTTGTTGTAGAAGAAAATTACACTTATATACACACATACATACATATATATATATAGATTTTTAAAAAAGTTTCCAGGAAACTATTCAGTGGTATCAGTTGTCTAAGGTGCTTTCTAATTCAGATACAGGGAAATTCTTGAAAATGGTAACTGCTGAGGTAGAACGGTCCCCAAATGATACATAAGTGGGCTTGAAATAACCTTTATGTACAAAGGTTATCTATTATGTATTATCTGCCAAACGCAGAGAAAGTGAAAGTGTCTAAAAGTTTGAGATGACTGGACAGTGTCCCAGAATAAAACTCCACCAATATGACAGGCGCTGCATGGCTGAATACAGTAAAACAAATGTCCAAATGTACAGTAACAGAGGTTCAAAAACTCAGTTTTTTCATTTCCCCTGTACTTTACCTTCATGTTCTGTCAATACGGTAATGACTGTGTTGACTGAAAACACATTGCACAGCCTCATCCTGTAAGCGCACCGGGTCACAGTTGGTGAGCCTGGTCGCAAGTAACTGCTCACACACAAACACCCGGGTGCACACGCTTCAACAAGACGAGACGCACAGAAGTGAGAAAGTGAAAGAGGCAGATAAACACAGACACAAAGAAAGGCCAGTACACTATGAAATAGTTGCACGCCGTTTAAATGCAAGCCTCGCTGCAAGCCTTGCAATTAATAATGAGAGGCAAAACTGTGAATAAACATATTTTATGCACATGTCTAAATCAGGTAATTGCCAGTTTAATGCCACTATCGATATGCCCACAACAAGAATGGTTCCTTAACATTCCCATACACTGCGAAGGACAGCTGGCCCACAGTCTCTCATTACAGGTGAGTCAGAGAGCCCCAGAGATGGTCACTACAGTCTAGACGTGCCTGCAGAAGTTCAGCAGGGGGAATTCCAGCTGTGGCTCTCGTGACACGCTCTGCACTGAGAAAAAAGGAGGGGGGCTGATTTCTCGCCCTGCCTTCTGGGCCACACATATGGGAAAGACAATACCTGCCTCACAACACGGCTACAGCCTTGGAGGATAGGTAGACTTGACTAGTCTTCATTAAATACTAAGTTTTTCATGTCATTTCACAGTAGCTAGATAGTGGACATTATAGGCCTGTCCGCTCTGCTCAATAGGCATTATTTTCTACTGTTTTTAGCTTTCACAATAACATGTTAAAGGGTAATTTCACTGTTTTCTCTACATTATTCAGTCACTGGGATGCAAACAAAATCAGTGAGTGTTTTGATATGCCCCACTTTACTGATTCAGATTTTCATTACAGCAGTCATGAATGGAACCAGGGGTCAGCCCAAGTTCTACAGCCAAATTATTGCTGTTTTATTTGGTATCAAAAATTACTGATGTTTCATTTGGTATCTGTAACCATTTCGTGGACCAGCTTTTAGGCGCTTCGGATGTCTGGTTCCTGGTTCCGCCATTGTGAACAACTGTAGTTCAGTATGTTTCTCTAGTATGGCACATTTTAACATTTGACATCAAACCGCTCTGAACAATGTGAATTTTGAATTACGAGAATAATTCTGAGAATTACGTGGAAAGTTTGAAAAGTGAGTGGAAATATTCCCCTTCAACATTACAACAAACATTATTAAATGCTTGCATTTCTCTCAGCTGGGTTGAAACAAATGCACTTAAATAAAAGAAAGCAGAAAACACATTTACAGAGACACATCTGGGTCTTTCAAAAAAAGTTCTAACTTCTGGTTTGGCACTATAACACCTTTATAAGGGGACCAGTGATGTTAATTTGAGCTCAAGCTACTTCTGTCACAGTTGGGGGCTACCAAGTCTTGACAGCTTGGACATAAGATAGCGGCTTGCACTATTAGATGCAAACAGCAAAGACAAACTGTTATAAGGTTTAATATTATTTATATGGTAATTAATTCCTATATAAATTTGTGGGAAAATGGCCTGTCTACGTTAGTGCAAATCTTAACACTGGAATGAAGGGCCCATTTAATGGAAAATTGAATTGTCTCTGGTATTTTTTTATTTTTTATTAAAGAGTTGCTCACATATTGAAATCCGCAAAGCAAGCTGTTTTGAATCATTTTTTTCCTGTAACATCACAAAAGTCAATACATTTCTATATATCCTTCTCCTTAGCCTATAGCACTTTAGCCCAATCCATATAAGACATCAGGATTAATTTTCTACTGTGAATCCACAACCGCTCATGTACTCTAATGTGATACAGCCTGATGTTATCTGCTGTTGTCGCTGGCCCAAAAGCAGAACCACTCTGAAAAAGTGTCTGATAATACGGTTGATTAGAGGTCTACATTGTAAATGGTGACACTGAATTTCATTAAAGCAAATGAACACATTGGTATCACATAAATTCAGGGCATTACTTGCTCAGTTGGATGTAATGCTTTGACTTCCTCCCTGTAGGTCACTTTCCTCTCTTCAGTTGTTTTAAGATCAGACTAGTTTTGTAAGTCCCTGCATTATTAGAAGTGTGTGATTGTGAAGCAGAGCGGCCTGAGCAGCAGAGTTCGGTTTGTGTGTGACTGTCACTCTAATTGCTTCCAGCTCGTGTGCGAGCGTGTGTGCTCGTGTTCCCATGTGTGTGTGGCGTGGCTCGTGCAGTGGGGAGGCAAGGCACTACTTCAAGCATCGCTGGAATGCTGGAGGCTCCCTGTGGGACTGACTGTGCCTCCGCGTCGTTGCCACTGCACTCCACGCTGACTTTTGGTGCATGGGCCCCTTTCTCTAATGCAGCGTATTCAAACAGAGCTACTAGTGGGGTGATAAATTACAGAAGGATATGTTTTTCTGGGTGTATCGTGGCCATCATCTATACTTCAAGAACACTAATACAGGTATACGGGCCTTTAGTGGGGTGGTGCAGCTTTTTCCTATATTGCTACAACTGTCCTCCAATGCATGTCTTGACAAAGCCTAAGGGTGTTATTTCCAGTCCTATAAGACCGGACTCCCACTTTCCCAAACAGGGAAAACCTACAAGATAAGTTTCAAAAAGTGACATTTGAAATTACAGTGGAATCTGACAAAAATGGCTTCTATAAGTTGTAGCCCTTGACATTTTTTCCATGTTGTTCTAGCTACTACATATGTTCACATCTTAATAAATAAAAAGAAAAGGTCTAATGATGTCACCAGGCTGGTTTTATGGCTGTTCCACTGATAATGTCTCTGTAATGAAGACTGATATGCAGACTAACATCAGTCAAGACCGTGGAAAAGAAAATCGTTCCTGAAATGTGTGCTTGTGTCAGTGTAAAAATTACTTTTTTCTCCCCAATTTTAGATGGTGTGAACACACAATGCTACCAAAGCTATTATGGCTAGCACATGCTTCTAAAAACTGCTGCTAAAGCTGTTTCATTGGACAGCTCAGTTGGAAAGGAACTGTATTATTTTAGCTAAGAGATGCCTGATTGAGTGATGGGGGAGACAGAAGTCCATCCTCCCCATTTAGAGAAAGTGAGTATAATCATGTTCTCCTGGGCCAACAATGTGATTGGCTTTTTATCCTGTCAGGATTAGCACTACAAGTCATCCTATTTACATTTCAACTCTCCACTTCTAGTAGCCATTTATTTTGCATGACTGAGGCTTGTTGGTTAGAAGCTCTACACTAACAGATTTGTTCTCAATGGAATAGAGACAAATCCCGGAGAACTGAGTGTGATGTCATTCCTCCTCTCGAGTTTAGCAAAGCAATCATGCTCTTCAAAGTATTGCATAAACTTGTGAGTCAGTCAAGCAAACATTCTGCAACTAGGCGACCGCGTGAATCACATGTCTTTGGTGATTCAGTGCTCTGGAGGTGGGGGTCCAGAAACACTTGTTTCTCCAGGTGACCATCTTTGGTCTCTGACTATGCAGAAAATCAAAGGCTTTCCATTAAACTTTCCAAGGTCAACCATCATGGTTGCCTACTTCTCCTTTAATTGTTTGAGAAAATGTCATCAGGGGCCAGGAGAAGGAAATGAGAGGGAAAATGGTATGAAAATGTGGTAAACAAATGGCAATATGATAACTGGAACACGAAAGCAAAAATGCAGAGACGCTTTGACGCGTAAATGGTGCAAATGATAGTGAATCGTCATGTAAAGTTATTAAGGTGTCTCTCCAGACTGCTTCCAAGTGGGGCTGTGAAAGCAGCTTGGAGTTAAATTCTTCACTTTCTTTGATCCTCTGTGTGTCAGCGTTTTTTATTTTTTTAATTTTTTTTACAGTCAGTGGCTATGAGTTACAGTGCTTTTTACAGAGAGGGTATAGTTGCTATGCAGCATCATAAAAAGATATATCATGAATACAGCACATTCATACCTTATTATGCAAATATATATACACACAAGTGTGTAAGTGTGTGTGTGTGTGTGTGTGTGTGTGTGTGTATGTGTATATA
>JBBJLS010000023.1:3122312-3156870 GCA_037577275.1 Bryconaethiops microstoma
ACACACACACACACACACACACACACACACACACACACACACACACACACACACACACACACACACACACAATACAGGAGTCAGTTGAACAGTGTGGCTTCAGGCAAAACATGAGAGTGCTGGATGTTGTATACATTTTGCTCCAATATCTTTAGATGAGGGAATCAATGCGAGGAGGTTCCATTTGATCGATAGCCCTTTGAAGATCAAGAAAGTCCACATGGGGGCTTGATTACTTTCATGTTTCTGTTTACAAATGGCTTGCAATAACTTATGTGAGTCCCAGTTATTGCTAATGCTAACAGCATGCTGTTTGACACACGATATGTTGCAGCAGTTGACAATGGAGCCGTGCACATTTCTTGGACACTGTTCTGATTGCTCTCTCTTTTGCATATGTGTGACACAGAGGGAGAGAATTTGAAAATCACAAAGTTAGAGAGTTAGAAGCATGTTTATTTGGGAATCTGGGCAGATGAGCTGTTTTTCCAAGTGCGTGTACATATTCATGAAAAACTTCTCTTTTTCTGCAAAGTCGGCAGCAATGGATGGTAAGTGTGGAGTCTTCGACTCCCTGCTGTTTTACAAAGTGAATGTCTTATCATTCCCTGCCAGTCTCTTCTCATCTACTGGAATGCATTAAAAACACTCTTTCACCACTCTCCCCTCCGTCCATACCTGATCACGTTGCTCCATAACCCTCCAACCCCGCCTCTCCGGGATTCCGAGAGGATGCACTGAAGAGCCCGAAGATCAAACTAATGACTTTCTCAACTCTTTTCTTCTTGTTATCCAGTTGTTGGGAAAGCCTGGTATAGATTCTGCATTTTTAAAAGGGCGCATAACCTACATTTCTATTTCTGGACCTCTTTTATGTGATTTTTAGTGGTTTATGCACCAAAACCAGTCACAGGTCATTTTATGTACTGACAGTTGTGCTGATGTGTAAAAAGTTCTGATTGGGTGCTCTGTATTGTGATTTATTCAAAAAGTCACACTGAGGCACTCCTTATAACTTTATCAAGAGCGGGACTAAATAGCTGTAGGCTACCGTATGTAAACAAGCTCTGTTCTGATTAACTGCCTTTGTACAGGGCCTCATTCAGAAAGTCTCAGCTCAAGCACTATTTGCAACCCTTGTGTGAACGGGCTAAACTGCTGTCGGGTGAATATGCACAATGTGCTCTTCTTTGTGTCATCACAAACACAGTAACTTTAAGTGAATTCAAAACAGGCTGTTAATTTGCAACGTTGTCTCCCACCCCTTATAAAAGCTAACCCGATTTTCAAAAAGGTTTGTTAATCAACGGGAGCAATAGAGAAAAGGAGGGTATAAAGGCTCCTTAACAATGTAATTCCAACAACTACTGGGTGACAAAGGTTCTTAAAGCTTTAAAAATTTTCTTCACATCCACACATTGTGTGTGTTTATACAGTGACATAGTGAACCCTTTCTGGCACCTTTATTTTTAGAGTATGGATAATTTACATGTTTACATACATTCGAAACTACCTATGCAGGGTGGAGGGGTGGGTGCAAATTTGGGCACTGAAACTAAATTAGATTTATAAAATTTGGAAAACAAAAATTACTGCAAGTTCTCACAATAAAGGAACAACTAATGGCCCTTTCGAAATATCAGTCAGTTTGTGCCACTCTGTGTATGCAGACAACACGGACCCAATGAGGGCTTGTTCAAAGGATTGAGGGCTGAGTACTATTTCTGTGAAACATAATGGCTGCGCAATTTTATACTGATGTTTCTTGACGTCCTTCCCTTCCTTAAAGTAATTAGCAGTTTTTGAAGTGGTTTTCCATGTTCAGTTCTTTCTTACACAGCCTCGCTGAGATTAAATAAGCGTATTTCTTTAACATATCATTATCGACCTCCTTCTGTTTAAGCATGCTCCACCCCTCACTCCCACCCCCCAACTTAAGATTACATTTCTGTAGTTACAAGAAACAAAGAAGCATACGCACATGTAAGCATATGTACAAGCGACAGTCATATTTCAGTCACCGTGGCATCAAAGCAAAATTCCAATTAGATATCGGGGCGTGCTCTCATTTTGCAATAGAAGGAAATCTATTAGCATGAGTGTGTTTGCTTTTATCCAATGTCTGAACAAGAATCCATCGTTTGACGGATCACTGGCAAATTAATGATGGCTCTGTTGCACTAAGGAACACCACGACCCGCTAGCCCTTCAGATCACTTACAATGTAGATGAAACACTTTGCAGCGTAATGTATTCTTTGGTTATAAAAATGTAAGTAGCTTTTTTGAAGCGGAAATTAGAGGTCCTTTCAGGAACAGAGCCGCTTTGAGAGTCATGTCTTTAATCTCCTATTTAAGGGCGAATAAATTTCACACGCAAGTTGTTTGCACACCCCCACTTGAATGAGTAGCAATCACTTTGAGTGACTAGATTTTTTTTCTTTTTTATGGAGCCATTAAAGTGGTTGAATGTGCTAAAGCTTCTCATGACCACCCTTCTATCTGATTTGTTTACTAGGGTCGCAAGGGTCTGTGGAAATGTTAGGCCTGTAACTACCAATTATAATAGTATTAAAGTAATCAAAATTAGGCTCAACAGTTAAAACGGACTTGACTCAATAAAAATCCATGAATAATAAATTTGTGATAAATGTTATGCAATGTTTTAATTCCTACCAGAATAATTGAGTTTGGCTGAGTAATTGTGGCAGACCCAAATATAACTCAGATCAGTTTTTCCTTCTCTGTAAAGTATGTCAAAGTTTTAGGTCATATCTTATTGTGTTTGTCCCCTATGAATTACCTACACAATCAATACAAAACCTTGCAAAAAACCTTAAATGAAAGCATATGGAAAGAGATTTTCAAACAATTTCTGTTGGTCAATTCATCATGAGACTTTATCTCAAGAATTACAGTCAGGTGGAGTTTTGAGTTAAGGTCTAGGGTGAGGTGAAGTTTAATGTTTAGGGTTAGGATTAGATTTAAGGTTCATGGTAAGGGTAAGGTTAGGGTTAAGCGTAAGGTTAGATATAATGGAATATATTCCATTCAACTACAAAGTATCTACAATTTCTCATTGAAATAAAGTGTTACCAAGTTTTCTTTTCTCTTTTATGTCAGATATATTATTGTCACTGAAGGGATGGTTCTGACTAATATTGTCTCCTGACAGGCTCACCATAACTCACACACTAACACCAGAAAGTCAGAGCATTTTAAGTCCCTTGCTTAGTTTTCAGTTGTGTGGTCTGAGTATCTGTGTATCAGTCAGTCTGTGGGAGAACAAAGTTAGTCATCAGCTTTCAAAGCTGCCCACACTTGTTCAATCAACAAGGTAAAGCTAAGGATAAGGCATTGCATGTAGAAAAGTAGCACAAAATGTAGGGAAAATGAAGAATTCAGCTGGTAGAAATGCCCTGAAAAACACATTATTTCTTTGCCTCTTTTTTCATCCAATTCAAAGAAGCTTTTCAGATGAATGGCTGTAAAAAAAAAAAAACCGGCATGATATTTTTGTGTGAGAAGCCGATTTGTTTGTGCTTAGGATTACTGTAACTGAGAAGAAAGTCCATTTCCTGTCTGAGTGAAAGTGAAATCAGAAAAAAATTCCACAGTGGTCTTTAAAACCTCTGTATCTACTCCTGCTGTCTTCAGGGTAAATGTGCGTGGGTTTATTAGAATTGAGGTCGATTTCATTTCAAATTGTCTTCAATACCTGCAAATCAAACTGGAAGTTGCACTGGAACAGTTTGCTTTCTGACCTAAAAAAAAATCCTCACGTGTGCATATCAGATACCATAGCTGAAGTGCTGGTGTAAAATTTGGCCGCAAGTCTGATTCAAAGTCCGTAAGTCTGATTCAAAATGCACTGGTAATTAGCCAGCATGCATTCTTGCCTTCGTCTGCTCTCGAACATTGTGAGTGACAACAATTCTGGCACCACGCCGCAATCTGGAAATGATTCGGCATCTCCAAGATGGAGAAAATGAGCGCTGTTTAGTTGGAGGCTTGGAAGACATCAAAGGTACTGCAGACATAACAATGCAGGCATGTTTAAACACACTAAAACCAATCTTTGCCTTCACTCCCCCACCTGATCCCACTCTCCTTCTCCACACACAAGCCTCCACCAGAACCACCAGCCAGTGATACCCTCTGTGGGGAATTTCTGGCAAAAAGAAGCTTGGTCAAGATGACCTTTGATGTCTCAATAGCTAATGACTTCATTTTGTTCAAAAAACAAACAGCAGCATCTTACATAGTCAAACAACAAGACAAACATACAAACTAGATTTAACTTGACTGGTTAATTAGAATATATGTATCCTAAAACAGATCTTCTTGATGAACCATAATTAGTTGGCAGATTGCAAGAAAATAAAAACACGTATTTTCATGTATTTTTGCTTCTAGTATTTTTGTATTTGTTCCAAAAGCTTCTAACTTTCAATTACATTCTTAAATCGTTTCATGTTGTGTAAATAATCAACTGACTAATTTACAAATGACAAAAATTATTAAAGACCTAATCATTAGCAAATTATTGGCAAATCTGTATTATATGAAGTACTTCTAGTGTATGAGTGTGATTCATGTGGCCCACACTGTCTGACCCTGACAACATCCCTGACAACATTTATGATTTGTGCACAACTAAATTACCGTTTGGCTTTTTCCTTTGAAAAAGAATTGTGATACTAATGATGTAATGATGCGGTTGATACTGGTAGAACTACATGACAAGATCTTACAAGCATAAGGGTAAATAATGGAAGTGGCAATGGGGTTTAATCCCTAAATATATCCTATAAACACTTTAATGCTGATGGACCAGATACTAGATAAAGCTCCAATAATGGACGGGCAATAAGATATTGTTGATTATTTTCTCGATATGTTCTTCTTTGAGCATCATGATGCCATAAGTACTTAAACACCACCGACCAAATGTTATTAAAAAAGCAACATGTAGTCAAAATATAGGTGGAAACTTCATCTACACTTAGTTTAAGATTTTAAAAAAGTTTTTAAAAAATAATAAAAAAAACAAAAAAACATAATAGACTGTGAAAATGTCTGTTTCTGTGTGCTTTGATATCTTTGTCATATTGCCAGTCTCTAGCTCTCACATAGTTGTTAGGAAGTGTTGCATTCTGGCTAATAAAGGAAAGTCCCTTTTTTCGGCCCACTGTTAAAAAAAAAAAAAAAAAAGTTCAAATCTGCACTGGTGGTTAATTCAATAATGACTATCGTGATACTTTGGTTTGAAAATAGTTAAGCTATGTATCAACACAAAACTAATGAACTGAATTATTAGAATAACAAAAGATCAGACAAAACTGTTGTTTGGTGCTTTCCATTAAATGGTCCCCTGTGTGATTTTAAATATGATTAACAGCCTTGTTTACATCATGGAGAGAAACGAAATAATGACAAATTATTTTTGGGAAACAATCCATGCCGCAAATGTCATAAATCTGACAGCAAAACACACTTCCCTCTCCTCATGGTTATCAGCACAATACATGAGGATTGAACAATCAGAGCGAACCAGTGCAAACTCTTACAGTGTTCATCTCCGTCTACTACTGCCTGGTGAAAAGTTCACTCATAATTGGTCAAACTGATCCAAAAGTAGCACTTAAATCATACTATTGGTAATAAACATTATCCATTATAATAAAACATTTTTTATCAATACTGTGATTTCTAGTTTTACATGAAAGTATATTTTATGTACACTGGTGATACGTTGCACTTTCAGCGCTCATAAACCTCCCAAGCTTTCTGGTAACTGTCAGAACAAAAAATAAATGTAATCACCATCACAACGTATGAAAAGAATGATCCAGAAACAAAACAAAGGGGAAAAGGGTTGGGAAAATACTTTTCAATCAAACGTCAGTCGTAATCGAAAATAAACTATTTCAAACATGCCGAGAACGCTCTAGGAGTCATATTGAAACCGCTGCTTATTACGTTGTTTGAATTTGTTGGGTATTTCTTAAACCAGCCGTTGTCCCAGAGGGAAATACCTTAATGGTTCATAAAAAAAACCCTTCATCTACATTCAATAGTACTTGGAAACAAAGCAAACTGATTGCACATAATATACTAACTAAGTGCAATGATAAATGTCATGATGTCTAAAGGCATGTGATTTAAGAGTGTTTGCTAAATCAGTGCTTTTCAGATTACAGCTGCAACTATTGTTTATACTAATCAAACAATTACTGGTGATTTTAGCCTTTCATTGAGATTATTTCATTAAAAACATTATTGAAAAAGACAAACACAATAAATATATTAAAATGGTCTAAAAACAAAGAATTGTGTTCATCTGGGTCTGGTAAAAGAGAGAATCAGTACAGTATTAGAAAAAACGTTGCGTGGCAAATATGCATTATTGTCATGTAAACTGCCAACTAATCACTGCCAATTCGTCAATAAGTAATAAATACTAAAAAAAAAAAAAAATCATAATTGAATTAACCAAATGTTTAAAATGTAACCAATGTTCAAAAATGTAAACGGGTTTTTGAAAATGTTAATAATTATAGAATCACTCATCTTTCCAACTGGCTCCTGCCCCATCAGTTTGCATGTTGGATATGCAGTTCGCTTGTTTCACATATCAGGTTAGGCCATCATCCCTATATAGCTACCTTACTATGTTTCGTTTAATTGGTACAAAAATCTCACAATTTAACTGAAAGGTAAGTAACCTCCTTTGATGTAAATTTTGGAGCAAAATTAAGCGCAAAAACTTAATGGTTAAAAAGTTAACAATGGTGAAAAAGTGGTTATAGCTTGGCTTTACTACTAAAAGGTATATGAACATCAAGTCATCGAGTGTAACTTGTGCTTTAACAGTTACTGTACACCCACTGTATTTTTGGCTATAAGAGTTAATTATCATGTTCTCTATTAAGCGTGGCTCTAAAACTTTAGGTAAAAGCACTGTAACAAAATCAAGGTAAAAGAAATGAGTTTTAAACGACAGTAGGTTAAGATGCACCAATTTTTATAAATTAAGATTCCATCCCGTAATTTAGTAAACAATGCGTTTTATGGTAGTCAACAAAATTTTAAGGAAAGTAATCAAGCTTGAAATCAACTAAAGCCCTACTAAAGATGAAGATATTCATTAGCCTTGGCAGGCCAGCTGGGCAAGTGCCACATAAGGTGTAGGGAAGCAGAGGAGAGAACAAGGTTATCTTTAATAACATGGGATAATTGTCATGGAGAAAAAAGTCCTGGGCAGAATGTAAGCTCATTCCGTGTTTGGAAGCTTATCTGCTACACCTTGCCAAAGATGTTCCGCCGCCAGGAGCTATAATGATGATAATGAAGGCGTTGTGGAAGTGTGGCACACACAGATGAAAGAGAGCGGTCTCTCTAACTGTGGAGGTGAGGCAAGTTGGCGCTGTTGGTGGTAATGTCTCTGGGAAGAGAAGTTTGTAAGTGCATCCATGTGTGCACGTGCATGTGCGTGCGTGTGTGCGCGCGCGTGCGTGTGTGTGTGTGCTTAAGACTGGGAGAGGCAGAGCCCCTTTTTAGAAGAGTGTCATTGCAAGCCACTCGAGGGTCTCTTTATTAAATGGTTGGTACATCAAAGACCCTGCCAAGAAGATGGACTGTTCTCAAAGAGGAAGTGTGAGGACACACACACACACACACACAAAACCAATAGTTTTAAATGGCCTGAGATGTTCCAATCTTTTAAAACACAGTTGGAGCATGCACACAACTACTAAAACTGAAGACTGACATTGGAATAGAGGCTATGAGCACCAGTGTCATTCATGTTCATCACTCATAATGGCAAGTGCCTTAACAACAACTGCTTTTTTCAGCTATTTAACTTATTAAAACTGTACAAGTAGCAATGAATATTTTTCCATTAACAATTCGAGAGGGAGTCCCCTATGCACAGTGTATGGAATGGTATCTTTTAGCATGTATTTTGTTTTTTTATTACCATATTTTATCAGATTCTTGTTCACTTAGTCTCACTAACTAGGATTCCCTGGTTACACTCTGCTGGAAGAGTGAAGTCTAGCACACGTAAGGTCATGTAAGGTGCCATCAAATCTATTAATACTGTCGCTAACACAGGGCAACTGCACAGCTCAGCATACTTGTACGAGAACTCTTAACAGTTATGCTCTCTTGGACTCCTGGCTGTGGATGGCTGTGGCATCTTTATCTTCAAAAAAATAACGGGTCAAAGACATGACATCTGATTTCAAAATATTTTGAAAATAACTAAAACTCATTTTAGTGCCCTAATTTAGCCCCAATTCTGAAACTTCATAGCATTATAAGCTTTTGTCGAATGCAGTCAAGTCAGCAGCTTCATTCCATCTAGGATGTAATTTCCAAGTCACACTGGAATTCTCATATAATTCTACTCATAATACTACATACTACAATTCTAATATAATTCCACATATTATATTGATGAATGTTTAGTTGGATGAATTAGCACTGCTACAAAAACTTAATTCAGTGGATTTTACTTTACCCATCTTTCCCTGTTTCCAGACAAATGCAAATACGGGTACCTGGTGCATCCAACTTGATAAGGGATTCCTGATTTATTCAAGGTCATAGGAGATTAATTGGTCAGATATCAAATCCTGATCAAATTAATAAAATGCTATTGAAGGCTACTTAAAAAGGGGCGAAGGAGAGGGACACAGTAACACTATATTCAAAGACAGATTAGGTTTTGAACAAAAACACTCTGAACAATTACGAACAATTAAAAGTACTGTTGTGTTATCTAAATGTCCATGGTAACATCACTGCAGTATGAAATAGATGATGGAAATCAAAAAGCTACAGAGTTTAACGCATGCATAGAAAGGGGAAATGCAGCCCTTTCATGTAGTAATTTATTCCCTCTGATTAATTCACTCTGCCCCTCTGGATCAAGTGATTATGGCGGAGACCCCCCCACTCCTCTACTTGCCAAGGGTAGTTTTGCAGCCCACCTGCTAGGCTGGGCCTTTCCTGCACCAGGACGAAGTCATGATGTTCCCATGGTTACTGCACCATGCAGTTGGCAGACTATGGGCCCTGATCTAAAATCTGCACCAGATTACACCTCCTGCTTATGTCAAAAGTAAACATCAGAAACACTACAGGTCTCAAGATGAGCAGCAGTTCACAGATTGCCTCTGGGGGAAAAGCAAACTTTAGCAAGGTGACCTCAGAGATGGACTTCAGGCACTCATATGTTAAGACAACTTCATTCACAAGATCTTCACCAACACGACAAGTGTAATCTCAGCCCCAGAGTGTCCCCACAAGAAATAGCATCACTGTGCCTTCCATTAGGCATTAATGCTGTGAAAAATATCAGGTGATAAATTTGTGAAGATCCATCAATATTTAACGAATAATAAAGCACTACTGTCCACGTATTTGTGTTGATTTATTTATATTTTTGGGGTTGGAGGCTCTCTCTGGGTGGGTTGAATGACCTTCCCTCTCTCCCCATCACACAATACCAGCCAATGTGTTACAGGGTATTAGCACCTCCAAGCGTGTTGAGCTGTCCAGTCATGTGTTGGTGACAGTTCAAACAGGTGTAGTAATTGGATTAAGTTGTGAGCAATTCCCACCTGCTACCTGGTATCGCATGATACTACCAAGCTGGGAAGGTGAATGCTACTATATGCTTCATCCAAGTCACCTGTAGCACCACTGTCAAACCTGCAACTTCACGGGACTGCACGTTTGGAACAGAATTTCACACTCTGCTACATCGGTTATAAGTTGGCTGAGAGATTGAGCAGAGCAGGGGTGTCAGATCTTATTCACAAAGGTCTGGTGTGGCTGCTGGTTTTCATGCTAAACAACCAGGAGCACACTTGACCAACTTTTTGAAGACCAGGTGGAATCTGGTGCACTCCTGAATGGAGCGAAAACCTGCAGCCACATTGGCCCCGAGGTAGGGGGAAGGCTTTCCTACACATCCAGTTTATGTTTTGTTAATTTTCTAAATAAAAATAAGTTAATACAGGATATATTATTTAAATATGGCATATGTAGCATATATATCCATAGCTAGATCTCTCTGAACATTTTAGCACAGTTTTCTGAAAGAATAAACCATAAAATATGGAGGCTGCCATAATAATGTATTTTCTTTCCCACCCCCCAATATTTGAAATCCTTGATTTGTACTTATTTTCACCCTAAAACAAAATATGTAATTTAACCAGGTGCGCTTTGCATAAAACCCTTGTAATATGTGTAGTGTAGATATGATTAATTATTTTGCATGGGAACTTTGTCTGATGCCTGTTACAGCTGGCTACACAACGACTTGTTTGCAATGAGTAAAAAATGAGGACACACTGTGTGTTTCTGAAATCTGTCATGGGGAGAGAAGCCATCAGAAGTGAAAACAGAGACGCCTGTGTAGCGATTCTGATACAGGGAAACATGCGTGACATCATGAGCAGTTTCCCAAAGATGAACCTCATGGAAGGTTTTAATCCACTTGTGATTCCAATTTAACTTGGCCAGCTCAAATATCAGCACTATGCTCTTAGATGTGGCTGCAGATATCCAAATTAAACCAGAGAAAAGCTGCTCAGAAGAACTTTTGTCTTGTGGCTACTCGATGAAAAAAAACAAAAACTGAATGCTTAGTATATTTCCTAACCATGTTCCTCATGTCTCAGGAGCACATGTTTTTCTCATTTAGAGGAAAGTGTGAAAAAAAAAAAAGCCTGACATCATATGAAGAAAATGGTAGATGATCAGTTTTTAAATGTGGTACAAAATATCCAGAATGAAGTGTTATGTGATCGCCGCCGAGTCCCAGAGTGAACTCCAGAGTAAACCTTTTTGAAATACTCAAGACATATTCTCATTGTTTACACCTGGTGACTTCATGCATCCTGAGTATCAAGAAAACATCTGGATAAGCCCAAACCACATTTACATTAAGGTGTAAACGCACCCAAGACATGTCAAGAACAGATATACTGTACATCTGTTTGGTCAAACCACTTCAGGAGGTGGTCTGAGACGCATTCGAGCACCATGTTATTGTAGTGCACATGAATCTGTCTCTTCAAGACACATTCAACAACCAACAATCCTTATGGACAAGATGGAAGAGACAGCCTTCTGGCAATCAGTACAGGCATCACTGCTTTTTCAGTTTATCTCCTGACGTGTTTAATTTGGTAGCCCACTTTGGATGACCCAGTTAGCTCAAATAAAGCACCTGTTCAGTTAAACTTCACAGCATTTTCACCATTTTACTGGTTCACAATGGCGATGACACAGAAGGATAATTATTCTGAACAGTCTTCTTGTAAACACTGACTTTGTCGTGCAAAACTGAGCTTTTCTTTTGAATAGAACAGAAGAATTGGCGAATGGTTGTTGTATAACAGCTGCATTTAGCCAAATAATATTCAGATTTCAGTCTGACTGACTGGAGACACATTTGACAACCAACAGTAAAAGCATGTGGATAAAATCTTATTAAAATACAATCTGAATACCTGTTACACAAAGTTATCACGGGTCACAGCATCTTGGGTTCAAATAGAGAAGCATATTATTGTGGAATGATGAATACATTCACTGAAAGAGAATAATAAAACATGGAACATACACAAAAATAACTGAGTATGTCATGGGTATTGCGTCTACAACTGCACATATCTTAAAAAAGAAAAATATGTGCACCAGTTATGGAGAACCTGTATGCAGCAACCAGTATATAGTAACTGTATAGCTGATTGAATACTGGATATCAGCCCATTACGTCATTACTTTGTTTTATTAGTGTATCTCTAACAGTTATCTAAGATAAGATTTATCTAAGATTTCTGAAGATAATTGTACTTTTGTATTGTATATTATAATATACAATACAAAAGTACAATTAATTGTGACGTTAATAATGATGCTAATGCGATACATTATTAATGGCACTAATTTTTAAACAATTAACACTCTTTAAAAAAATGTGGACTTTGCTTGAACGACTTTTCAGTTCATTTGTAATAAGGGAGACTCAAGTTCAACTTCTCACATGCTAAATGTTTCTATGAAAGAATACATCAGTGTAGTGCTCTCGTTCAAATACAACTTTTCAACGATCTTTTCAGCACTATCAGCTACAGTCGTAAATGAAATTATTCATACCCCTGGCAAATTTCGACTTACTTTTATTCAGCAAGCAAATTTCTTCTTGACTGGAAATGACACAGTCGTCTCCCAGAAGATAATAAGACGATGTACAAGAGGTGTCATTGTGGAGAAAAAATATTTCTCAAGTTTTATTTACATTTGAACAAAAAGTGGCATGTCCAACATTAGTCATACCTTTTGCAAACTGTCACAGTCTACGGGAAAATACCAGTGGAGACATGCAAAAAGCTCGTCAGCAATTATAGGAAGCGTTTGATAGCTGTAATAGCTAAAAAAAAGGCTTTTCTATTGATTATTGAGAGGGGTATGAATACTAAGCCAAAATTACTAAGCCAAAATTTGCCAGGGGTATGAATAATTTCGTTTACGACTGTAACTGCGCTGGACAGCATTTGCAGAAATCATGTGGATGAATCAAAGAGCAGCAAACCAACAAAAGCATTAACAAAGAGAAACTTACAGTTAACCACTTCAAGAATCTCTATAAGGTTAGAGGTGCATTAGTTAAAAGATTCTCCTGCTAATCCAAACTTGGGCTCCAATGGGGCGAACTGAAGTCAGTCTACACCCTTTGCTGTCTCGTGCTTCAGAATGAAAGACCTTCCTAGGTTGCTACCTGCCTAGCTCACATACTAGCACCACTCTGACATGGTTAACTGACCTACACGGTGACACGATGTCACTGACATGACGTGCAAATGAGCGATAGCAAAATTCTCTGTTTTTGTATAATTACCTTAAGGTCCAATTTGAATGAGTAAGACAAATGGGAATAATTGCAGCTAGCTACACAAAATAATTTGCTTAATTGTAATTATCATTTGACATTACTTTTCATAAAAACCTGATGCATCACAGTGCTCTGGTTATGCCATGTCATCCATGGACCTTCCTTATATGAGAGGAGAGTTCAAGGGGCACTAATAATTCTGTCATCACTGCACCTGTCAACAAATAAAAGCTCATTATCTCCAAGTCCCTTGAAGCCATTGCAACACATTTTAGTTAATTCTCTTATCCTGCCAACTTCCTAACATATCTTGCCTTACACACTCCTGGTGAATAAAGCGACCCAAGAGGGCAGCCCCTGTGAAGTGGGTGTTAATGCATTTTAAGTGGAGCTGTGTGGTATTAGTTGATTAAAGGATCAATGCAACCTCTGAGGTGGATGGCCTGCTATACTTTCATGACATGGAGCGCCGTGTGCCATTATAACACCTTCACCCACGCATGTGTATTATTCTTCCCTCTCCTTCTCACATCAATTAAAGCCCTTTCCATTTGGCTCCCTTGTATGCTATTAGCACACTGCAGCCAGCTTCTTTTCTCTTTAATCTCCTGTACATGTTTCTATTGACGGAAGTATTGATTTCATGTTCAGACTCTTCCTTTCATCTCACGGACCTCAAAATGCAATGGAGAGCCTCATCTTGTGTGGTTTACTTGAACCCTTTCATGTTATTTTTAAGATGGGCTTAGTGATATATGGAGACATGGTGCACGTTTTATGACAATATGCAATTTCTCATACAGGTGTGCAGTTAACCCATAGAAGTCAAGCGCTATTATTTTCAATAAATTGTTCATTAGTTATGCAATCACACTTATATAACAGATGCCATTTTACTTCTGCAAAAGAAGAACATTTACATTTTTTCTATTTCAAATAACCTCATATGTTCTTTTACTTGCAACAAGTGATATCGTTTACAAATATTAAATCTTACACACACACACACACACACACACACACACACACACACACACACGGTTATGTATAAAATGTATAAACATATATTTAATTTAATAATTTAAATGAAATTATTAAATGTTTTAAAAGAAAATACTGAATTAAATATATAAAATGTTTTTAAAAAGTGTCTGCTTATAGTATTTCTGTAGTATATTAGTGTACTGTGTGTAAAGTATTATTGTATTATATAAATTTCATTACTGTGAAAATTGATTTTATCCTTTTAAATGGGATGCCAATATAGGGGCAAAACATATGGAAGCTTTTTCTTGGAGTAGCCATGTAGTAAGCAAGTTAAATTACAACAGTTAAACTACTGCGCACTTTAATAAAATATTAAAGGGCTCATATAACGGAAAACCAAATAGTAGTCATTTTTAATCCATTTGAAAAATGTTTAATATGCCAGATATACAATGTTAAAGTTTCAAAATATTCCATACGTAGCCACTAAATTGCAACAACAACCTACTTGTAATTTAGTGTTCTCTTGATGTCATTAAACCAAACACGGTGACATTTATCTGCATAATTCAGCTGCCCGTTTACAATAAAGTTTTAAGGAGCATTTTAGTCTAATTTTTATTCTAATTTAGTCTACTTTTTGAATGAGGCACAATGAAGAACAATCACAACAAGCTCATTTAGATACAGGTTGGTCTTAAAGGCGTGGTAACAAAAACAGCCTGTTTCAATCGAAGGGATGAAGAGGTTTGATAATGGTCATGTAGAAATGAATTAACACTGTTCTTGGTGAATAAAAAGACATAGATGTTATAAGTGGAGCAAAGGGGGAAAACAAACAGAAAAATTTGGGAGCTATAGTTCATATTATGCTGGCTCATACTGTCAACTAATCACAATGATTACAGGAGTGTTATCAAAATCGGTAAATTACACAACTAAATGTATAACATACCCAGTTTTTGGACATCTTAATAAGGCAGCTGAGGCATCAGTTCATTTCCTGTTTTGTTCATCTTTGCTTGTCCCAAAGCACGTTGGTGAGAGGTAACAGCAGGATGATTAATAGCTGGTTCTTGTGCTGTACACCTGTCTCACCACATTACAGTTTAACTGGATAGGTTTCCAAAGATGATCAGCATCAAACTTAGTGTTACGATGATGCTCAGTTAAACATGATTTCTTGATTTGAAAACTCTTAAGATTTAAACTCTCAATAAATCAGTAACAATCAGTTGGCAGTGCATTGATCATTAATACAGAGTTTAAGTTCTCAAACTGCTCTCACAGAACAGAACAGAGCTTGACTCACAGCCATAGTTATAAACAATCTCTGCCACAATGTGCATCTAAAGACTGTATTTTTAAAAACTCAAATAATTGTTTAACTTAAGAATTGAGTTAAGGTCAAGGTGCTGTCTGTGCAAAAAAGGAAACTAGCTCCCAGTCTCTTCTGAAGATAGTTCTCAAGGGAAAGTGGTGATGGGAGGTTGGGCAAGCTGTCTCTTAGAGGGTGGTATTCAGCAATTGATCATCTGTGCAAATAACACAGCGAAGCCACTTCACCATGTAATTTTCACCCCAAAATAAATTGTCAGGGTCCTCGTGCTTGCTCTTCCAACCCGAAAATATTGCCCGTGAGGGCAGGAGTCTGCTCACAAAGAGCTCTCTGAGCAAATTGAATTTGACCCTCCCCTGTGTTTCGTTACATCCCTTTCGGAACAATAGCTCTTATTTGTCCTGTGGTCAGGCAAATTGTTTGCCGATGATTTGTAATGTAAATATGTGGTTGGCTATGGGTGCGTAGCTTCCCCGGAAGGGGCCCAGCTGCTGCCGGTCTGGCTGCACCTCTGGATCCCATAATTGCCTCCGCCTCTCCCAGCTCCTGGCAGCGGCACCCTGGAGCCAAGACGCTAACCAAGATCAGCTCCCTGCCTGCCAGAGTCTCTCTCTCTCTCTCTCTCTCTCTCTCTCTCTCTCGGGCCCTCAGATGCCATAGATAAGTCGCTCTGTTTCATTGCCGGCCAACGGCAACACGAAGAAGATGAGAGCGCAGAGCTGTGGCTGCAGCTTCTTCCAGCCAGGCTTCCCAAGTGCTTCGGGCACGGCTGCTGACACAGAACCATTGCTTTCCCTTTCGTTGCTCAAGTCTAGCCGATCGGAACCGAGGGATGCTGGCACCCTTGTTTGAACTGGGCCATCAGCTACAGCATATCTGTCCCCTTCTGTTATCTCATCATGCATAATAGATATGGATCTGATACTTAATCCCAGTTCTGCTCTCAACTTTTAAAAAGTTATCCCAGCTTCCAACACAACTAAAACTACTTAACTAGTCGACGTGTTTTTCCTGTTTTAAAGTAGGTGTGTGAAAGCAGGGAAAACACAAAAATATTCAAGGCAGGTTTTTTATGTATCTCACCACATAATCACATTAAAACACAGCTAAGTAAAGGGTACACCCCTTAGGGTTAATATTACTAAAAAGGTGCTAATTATGTGATGTCAACTTAATATGGGCTCCACCACTATATCAGCCAGCCAATAAAAAAGGCTTATATTAGGATTATTTTAACTGTAAGATGACCTGATAAAATATTTATGGCTTGTTTTATTTAATCACACAAGAAGTGTGTTATCATAAATATCATCACTGTGGTGATTCAGTCATCATGGTTCATCACAGCCAAGATGTTACAATATACAACCTGATGTTCTCTAGTGTTTTTTTTTTTTGTTGAAGATTTTTATAAAAATAAGGAAAAAAGGTACAGCAAAGAAGCCATGATTTGTATCAAATATTGCACAATGCTGGCACAGTTCAGAGTCATAAAACCGACACCATGTCAAGCGCAGTCGATTCACATGATTTACCTGAATGTCATTTTGTCAGTCTGTCCAGCATTATACAGCTCATACAGTTATTAAAAAAGTACTTTCATCAAAAAAAAAAAAGAAAAAAAAAAAAAAGCATGAGTAGATGGAACTAGCTGTAATTACAGATTATATTACAGCTAGTTCAGACTGTGACTGTGCTGAAATATAATCTGTAATGTACAGATAGGTGTATAATTCCAGTTTCTGAGAATTATACCAGGTTCATTCTCTTCAAAGTCTTCATCATTAAACATTCATTGTTAAAACATGTATCCAAATAATTATTTTTTAAAAGCTTGTGATTTCTTCTTGAGTCAAAAATGCAGGACTTGATTATTCAAAGTTGACAGCTGACAGTCATAACAGTAAAGAACTGGTTAACTAAAACCGCTGGAATGTGTTTAGCTTTTAGGTTGACAACATAAATTATACAGCCTGATATTACAGTAATTGGAATTTTTACCATTCTGAACTCCTTAAAACCTCCTTTATTGTGAGGGTCCCCGCCAAATACTGTTAGATTTTCTATAGCGCGAAAATGTGACAAAGTTTTATTACAAATCATCATTACTGTGTCACTTTGGAAACTAGCGGCTACTTGCCACTGACATGTATTTCTACATGTTCAGATGAGAACTGTGTGGACTCCAGATCAGAGCCTTTGCCTCCAAGTGTGAAAGTGGAATTCATGTGGACTTCCCATGAAAGAAAGTATGTAGCACAACTGGGTCTCCCATACAAATCAGTTATAGGCTGCACATCAGTGCTGCTAAGCACAAATCAAAGGTAAAATCAATGGGTTTTGAAAACCATTGACCCCTTCAAAATATTCACGTCGTTGAAGGAGACAGAGACAAAGAGACAGATAGAAAGAGGCAGAGAGACAGACAGACAAAACTTGAACTCAGTCAGGTATTACTAATGCCCTTCTCCATTATACATCTTAACTGGCCTCCACCTGTGATCATTTTGATTAGTTCAGCACAAAATAGCTATTATTGGAGCAGAGCTTGATAGTGCAACTGAAAGCAATCAAATATCTGTGGCAAGGCACTGTCACAAGATCTCAGGGATAAAATTGTTATAAGTCAAGAGACACAAAGAAATTAAAATGTTTTTTCAATCCCTAGTAAAGTCTATAGCTAAGCAGAAGAAAGTGTTTGGTGCAACTGGGACCCTCCCTGGATCAAGTGGTCCTTCCAAACTGGATGGAAAAGTAAGGAGGAAACTGGTCAGAGAGGCTACCAAGAGGCCTATAGCAAGCATTTACAGTAATGTATGGCAAGAGTGGTCATTGTGTGTATGTGACAATTTCAAGTGCTCCAGAAATGTGGCTTGTAGGGTTGCAAGAAAAAAAAAAAAGCCACTCCCCAAGAAAGGCCACAATAAGCTTTGCCAGAACACACCTTGAAGATTCTGAGGCCAAGTGAAAAACAGTCTTATGGTCAGATGAAACCAAACTGAACTATTTGGCCTCAACACCAAACAGTACATCTGGTGGAAAGTCAATACAGCTCACCATCAAAAGAACAAGTCTTCAGTAAAGTGAGAAAATATTGCACAGATGTGCAAAGTTAGTAGAGAAATATCCTAACAAGGCAGTAACTAAAGCAAACGGTAGTTCCACTAATACTGAAACGGGGAATGATCCTTTATACATCTCAGTGATTGTTTTTTTCTGTTATCATCGTATCTTTAACTTTGATGTTATAAGTTGCATGGAGTAGTTTTTGTCTATGCTTTCATTTCAGGCTACAAAGCAACACAATGTGAATATTTTTGAAAAAAAAAACGGGTGATTCTTTTCTGTACGTACTCCATACACATTACAATTTCTCAAATATATCATACCAAAATCTCAGTTTGCTTTAACTGATATTTACACTGCTTTTAAACTCCTTCACATAACGACATTATGCTCAGATTTTGGACTTCCGAACCTAGAAGTAAAGATCAATGCTACTTTAAGGGAACAAAAACACAGGTGAGTTTACTAGAGAAATCGAGGTGGAGACCTAGAAAGTTTCCATCTTGCTGCCCCTGATAGCATCGTTGCTTTGTTTCTCAGGTAACAGACAGAACCCTGCCTGCTCTCTCTCTTTTCCATGGTAAACCACAAGATCTGACAACTGTACTCATACAAACCCAACAACAGAACAGAGCTATAAACCCAACGATGTTTAACCAAAGCTTAGCCATCCAACCTCACATCTCCACAAACTCTATTAAGTATTTTCAGCAGCAAATTGACCTCATTTCACCTACACAGATTAGAGCAGAGAGAAGTAGCTGAACACACACGTATATCACCTTGACCTTGCATCTTGCTTCAGATGCCTCCTCTCTTTTTTTGATATAGTCTGAACCCATTAGCTGCCCTTTACACTCTGAAAACATTTCATGATGAAAAGACAAACAAAAATGTTTCAAAGTAGTTTCTGGTTCATAGCTGGAAAACATTATCAAACGATATGAAATTTGTATGGCAAGCTGGTGCATGATCGACCAAGTTCGATTTCTGTTCTATGGCATGCAGTATATATCGAATCACTCCCTGGGAGAGGATAGGGATGATGTTCTGCTGTTTTCTTTGAGGCCGTGACCACAGAGAGGACTACGAGCTCAGTCATCTTCATACTGCCACTGTAAATCTCACATATTTTGTAAGCAGATGAAGCGAAGCACCCATAAAACAACAGGGAGCCACAGCCCCGCTGTCTCTTTGGATGATGTCCATTCAAACAGACATCAGTAGCTTTTGTGGAACCATCTGCAGCACATCATCTTGGGTGAAGAACTTTCCTTCTGTTGCTACTTTGCACTTCGAGCATTTTTGGTTTAGAAACCAGCAACATAATTGCATCTATTGGATTATGACATTTTGGCAACAGGAAGTTTGGCTTTGACAATTGGCAGTTTGGCTTGCATAATGGCAAGTCAGTTCCAGTAGGTTTACTGTCGTTCTGCCACCTACACAGTACACAGTGAACCAAAACAGTGTTCGTCCAGGACCACGGTGCAACACAAAATCAACAAAAGAACACTACAAAACTGCATAATACATAGGTGCACACAAGACAAAATACACAGAGTGCAAAAAGAGCAAGAGAGAGACTGCAAGAAAACACAAGACTAACAACACAACAGGACAAGACAACATGTAAGAAAACACTTGTACCGCTGTGTATATAGTTTACCAAGTGGCATATAGTTTACCAACAATATATTACAAACACATGAATAGAACTGCATGGTTAAAGACGGACTGAATTTGTTAACATGAATTGCTTGATTCCATGCTAATATGGGCTCTTTGAGGGTCCCTAGTCCAGTCTGACTCAGCTTTAAAAAAAAAAAAAAAAATAATTATATATATTTTTTTTATTATTAATATTATTATTATTATTTATATATATATATAAATTATTATTATAATAATGCTCATATGGTGTCGTGCTGTAACAAAATAAAATCCATTTAATTATTTGTATGTTCAGTCTAAAGTAGTTTAGCCCTTTTCATTCATGTTAAAAAACTTTTTTTAAGGAAACAACAAATGGCAGCCAATCAGGATGAAGCTTATTTTCATAATATTAAAGGCACAGTAATAAAAGCAAACTACTCCATTGTAAGGGATAAAGTTAGGAAGGAAAATGGTCATTCATGGCCATTTATTCATATCTGGAGCACTTGCAGGAACTCATTTGAAACCGTGACAGGTTAGGGTGCTCATGACACATTGTGATTGGTTAGAGATGTGACTGGTTTGAGAGTGTTGGGCACTGGTACTAAAGTGTACAGTGGTACTGAAGAAAAGAGACGTTGACCAGCGCTGTTTGTGGGTGTTCCTTGAGAGTGTGGGTGTGAAATGGTTAAAGGTGCAGATGAGATTGCCTCTGACTGTTTGAAGTCGTTCAAAGTGAGGTGTGCCAGGTGTGCTTATGTGGTTACAGACTTCAGTGTTTACTGCTGACTCCCTTCCGCCATCGCTGAGCCTCACTCACTGTTTGCCCTCCACTCATCAGATAAGAGAGAGAGAGAGAGAGAGAGAGAGAGAGAGAGAGAGAGAGAGAGAGAGAGAGAGAGAGAGAGAGAGAGAGAGAGACAGAGAGAGAGAGAGAGAGAGAGATTTGCCTTCTCCTTCACCATCTTTCCCAGGTACGAGTACACGGCGCAGTTGCAAAAATACACTGATATACATGCTAGCATTCACAGACATATACTCACATGCACAAGCACAAACACCAAGACTGCTCTTCCTCTAACCACACTACACCTCACCTTCACTCTACTCTAGCAGCAAAGCTTGGCCTTGATATCACTGAACACAGGATGTAAGATGTATGTCAGCGGCACAGCTCCCACAATGCTCATACAGGCAGCGTGCATACGTGTGCTGATCACAGCTGAATGGAAATGAGTACACACAAACATACTCACACACATACAGAGTAACTCAAAGATTACACTTAAACAGCCGACCAAAGCGGAGTTACTCTGCTGCTATGGCTAGAAGCACTGCATTAAACCTGCGAACACATAAGTAGTATACAAATAAAATGCTCTGGGGATTTCCCCAAGTGGTTGTTTTACCAAACCCTCACTCCCCTCACCACTTCGATGCAAATACAAACAGGTGATCAGCAGCTCTCCCAAGGTGAAGTGAGAGAGTATTTTAATTGCTTGACTGTTCACCATCCAAAATTTGTCTATTTTTATTATTACATTTTTTTTTTTTTTATCTACAAAGACCTCAATCTCAGTCCCACAAGGAGAGCTCTATTTATGGTAGTAAAATGGTTTCCAGTTGGCCTCGGACGATCAGAAGGGTACAAAAACCACATGGAAAACCACATTCCATAACATTTGAAAGCGAGCAGTAGAAGTGGGATGCCCCTCCTTTCAGACGAATGACTTGGTGGTGGCACACCACCAGCATTTTCCAAACATTTCATTTCCAGTTGAAAAATGTACTGGATGTGCTCAGGTAGACTATCTGTTTGCATGATATGGACAACATATCATAATGCCAAAGTGCTTTACATTGAGTCAAGTGAATGTATGTGTGTATAGAAACATCCACAGCAATTGTATTATTTGAAACTGGCTGGGATGCTCATGTAACATGATTAAAAAAAGCTTTTTCCAAACAGTTTATTTCCAGCAAAAATACACACTGGATGTGCGCATGTAGACTGCTCAGTAGGACTATATATTGACTGCATGCAGATCTATTGAGATGAAGAGTCTCCACTCTGTGGCAAAGTGTTAAATAGCGGGTGTTTTCAGATGCACTATATAAAAGGTTGGGGGAAGATGCAAAAGCTTCCACATTCAGCAGCAATGCACCTCTTCTTCTCACACTTGCTCTTATCTTCAGATTATGCAGTAGGATTTACTTTGACTCAAAACTGCACAAAGGTGGCATTTGTATTTGTTGTAGGCCTTCATGTACTGCCATGCTATAAACAGTAGCCCATGCAGACAATGAATGATAAGACAAGCTCTGGGTAACTGCAAGCAAAGTTCATCACTTGATCACACGTTCAACAACATTTAGAAGCTGAAGATGCCAAAGACCGCTGGACTACAAATGTGGCTTTGTAAAGTGTGGAGTCTATTCTAATTATTTTCAAAACATCAATCTTGACGCTGCCTACAAGCCACTGAAGCCCCTCTATTGGATCCCGTAATAGAAAAGAACACATCAAGCCCTCCATGAAGATCAACAACTTCATGTTATAGCTTCATCTGGAAAACAGTACAATTGTTCTTTTGGACTGAGATGAATTACCGTCACAGATGATTTCGGAGGTTATCCAAGATTTATCTGTCGACATATTTCTCACTGATGACTGTGCAGAAGCGTTTGCTGATCCATCAAGTCAGATTTTGAAAATGTAAGCTGGCGAACACAAGCACACATTAATAAATGCACAGCAATACTTCAAAGGTCACATATATTAAACGTTGCTTGCATTTCATGGGTTTATGGACCAAAAATGATCAGAATGTATTTTTAAATGACCTCTGTCCTAAATGGGTGCACTGCACTATGCGTCATTCGAAATACATGCTAGGCTGAAATACATGCCACTCCTTATCACTGTGAAAGGGTGGGGCTGAACTGGTGTAGGTTGAATAGATGGATGTACTGTATATAAATGTTTTGATTTTTGTCACAGAAACAATAAATGCACAGAAACAATAAATGCAAAGTGGGCTGTTTTCACAATGCGGCCCCTTTGGACAGAGCAGTGAACAGTATGTTTTGAAATTTCGACAATGTATACAGAGTAATTCAAACTTTTAAAATGAATTTAAAAATTAATAATGGAAAATTTGGCTTTCCATGATATGTGCCCTTTAAGTTGGATTCAGTTTTTGAGCCAATCTGCACACTGGACTAGATTTTCAAGCGGGCTGGCAGTATTGTGGTAAGGTTACACAGAAAAGGGAAGAGAACGAAAGAAAAAGAGAGAAAAAAAAAAAAAAAAGACAGATCTACATGGGACATATGGAGAAGTTGTCCCACTTCCCGCTGCTGGGGTCAGCCAACGCCCCCCACACCCCGAATTAGTGCAGGCCCAGACCCACTGGAGCCTCCCCAGCCGCATGGGGCAGGCCCACGTGGGTGTGATCACAGCAGCCTAATCCCACTCCCATCTGATACCCATCTACCCAACAGTCCTAGCCAACTGCCACAGCTGGGTTCGCTCCCAAGAGCCTCGCTCACACACACATACGGAAGCACACATGTACATAGGGCACAAAAAGCATGCTTCGCATGTTAACACAGAGCTAGCGCTGAAGCATAAAAATGCCCAACACAGCCTTGCTTTCTTGCTTACTGCTGTGTCAGCATGGCTTACCGGGCTTGAGGATTTTATAAGGGCTTGTGACAGATTTTACTCTCCGCAAGGCAACACATGACGTAACTTCAGGAACAGCTACATAAAATCAAGCTGGTCTAATGAAAGGGGCTTGACCAAGCTAGACATGTGCTGCCCACATAACGTGCTTACGGGTGGCTCAGATATCCTTTTAATGGCAATACGGCAGCACCATCCATGTGATTGTATGAAATTCCGCCTAATAGGCACCGTCAAACTAAAGAGACAGAGATGAAAGTACTAAGCAATCCTCAACACAAGTGTTGTGGTAAATGATGAGGAACAAACATAAGCAGGTCATAAAGATCTGATAAAAGGCCCAAAAAGCCTCAATTTCCATCCGCCATAGTCATTTGCGTAAGACCTATGGGGTAAACATGCCAACAAATGTAACAAACATCTCAAGTCTTGGTAGCCTCTCTTATGAAAAAGTGTGTTTTTGTCTTTAACAGCAGAAGTGTAGCTGGTTGAAATGCTCTCGCCTATCATGGAGCATGATTAGATCTTTCTGAAGATCACACTGAGCAGCACCCAGCGCTTTCAGAAAGAGGGCACAGCCATGGACAGTATAAGACAAGTAAGCAAGTACAGAATTCACTTGATCTCATGGTTTTTACCAGACCTCAGTGTTTTAAGTGTTCGTTATAATGCTCAATAGGGGTGCTGAGGTGGAAAACATCACAATGTCTTAGAGACACGTTGAAACTTTTCAGGATACTGTATTTCGGACAGTAATTTCTTGTTTAAACGGGAACAAAAAAAATGTCAGGACTCAACCTGGTTAGACAGAGAAGGTGTGATCACTACAAAGAGGATAAAAGTAACCAGGATGACCATAACACCTCTAAACAGTACTTTCTCACCTCCTTCTCCTTTCCTCGCCTCATCCCCCAACACTCTTTTCAAAACTGCTTTTGGAGTGGTTACTTAGACGTGTCACTGTGACACCTACCATATGTGGCAGCAGGGACCTGTGCACACCTGGGTGAAAGCAAACTAGCTGTGCTCCGGCCATTATGTCTGTCAGTCCTCTGCAGTGTCCCAAGTCCTCCATGTTCAAGGCAGATGTCATGACAGCACTCTACACTTAGGGCTGCAAAATATTCTGCTGTGACTCAGAGAACCTTTGAACATTCATATATTGACATTTTCAGGTATTTCACTTTTCGTTTTTATGGCACAAAGCTTATGCTTTGAGGAACATACATGCGTCACCAATCATGCCTCTGCTGACATCAATGCGTTATGATCAGGGAGTCATGGTTACCTTCAGGTGGGGGATTTTCTTTCATTTTTACTGCATTTTTATAAATATGCCCGACTGACGCACTCAGTGAAAGTCTTTTGATGGCAGAAGATACAGTAGCTGAGAAAAAAACAGACAGACATGAAACATAACAGGACTACAAATCTCTGGACTGCTAGACACTAGTTTGGGGTGAAACGAAACATATCTAACCACTTTAGACAGGAAAAACCTGACAATGACCACACCTATATCCGATGTGGTTTGCAAGAACGGCTTGGAAAGCTCGGCTCATGTCCCGCTGCATACGACGACGCTGTTAGTCCAGGTTCCTGTGATACTTTACACTCTAGAACCTCCAGACTACCACCAATTGTGGGCGTATTTGCATGACTAGACCTGCTCACTTACCACCCTCCCCCTCAATGATCATCTTCCTGTAGTTTATTAACTGCTCCCTGAGAATTCGGCAGCTGTGCTGGGACAGCTCTTCCAGCATGCCTTTGTAAACAAGAGCAATTTAGCCCCCTCCCATTAGGCTGGTCGGTCTTTGTCAATGAGTCACCTGGGTGCCACATCCCACCCCCACTGCATGTAAACTCTCAGCATGCAAACATGAGGAACGGAGCAGTGGTGTCATGTGGGAAAGTGTTGGACACGGATTCTTTTAACTCTCCACAGGCCTTTTTTTCAGATGTTCTTCACTTGCTGATCATGAAAAGTCTCTGAGATCAATATTGGAACCACTATCTTAAAAGGACATGACAATGATCATCTACCCCAAAAAAAAAAAAAAAAAAAAAGATTCACCCCTCTCATCTTTCTTCTGTCCTTCGCTCTGACATTCGCTAGAACAAAAAAAAAACATCAGTATTTATAAGTACTGGAGGGCTACTACAGGTTCTGAAGATTTTCCAAACACATTTTAAGATCTGAAAAGAGTTCTGTTTTACGAGGGCTCTTTAAATCAAACCACTTCAAAGTACAGGAGACTAGACGCTTATTATAATTTGTTTTTAAATGTACAGATACTGATACTCCAGGCTGTCCTTTTCAAAGTGTGAGCCATTTATGTTTCTACTTGAGACCACAAAGACAGGGCACCTCATATAATCGTTTTAAACTGTATGGCTGGATTACAAATGGGGAAACTTAGTCTTTTATGTCATTTGAATAATTCAGAGGATACTGCAGGCCAGCTTCTCACACTTTAAGTAGACTTGGCTGCCTACTTAATTCTCTAATCTGAAGTTTCGAGTGACATTAAAGCCCTACATTGTCGGACAAGACTAAATTGCTGGCAGAAACAAATCACCCAGGGGTCGCAAAAATGCTTCTCTTAAAGAGGGAGTAATCCTGCACCCGCTCCTTATCGCTGTCTGTCAGAGGCGCAAAGCACAAGGCCCACAGCTTCTATAGATGGATTACATTGCCTAAGCCAATGTTACTTGCATTGTTAGCACAGAAACGAAAGGTTACTTGAACAAGCCAGATTCAACACAGCACCACAATACAAGACAAGGGCGCATGATTTAGGGACGAAAAAACCCACAGTTTCAGAAGTAA
The DNA here is from genome assembly GCA_037577275.1 of Bryconaethiops microstoma. Lineage (NCBI taxonomy): Eukaryota > Metazoa > Chordata > Actinopteri > Characiformes > Alestidae > Bryconaethiops > Bryconaethiops microstoma. The sequence continues at coordinate 3,148,803 of JBBJLS010000023.1, forward strand.
TGTATCCCATAAATTGGGGGAAGGACAAGCACAGCTTGGACAGTTCTTCTGCAAATGCATAAATAATGTAGGGATCCCCAAGTAATACTAGTAAAATCTAAATAATCCCATTTTCTGCATGACAAAGACAAGAATGTTCACTCCCTATGACAACAGAGAAGCTGCGGCTTAGTGTACTAATCGTCCATATCAGAGCCCTTTGGAAGCATCTTCAAATATCAGTGAATTCTGAAGTATAGACCAATAAACAATCACACATACTGTTAATCAGGATTTGGATTCTCCAAATCCAGTCATTTCTCAGGACACACAAACTTCTTTACAGGGCTGAGAAGATAAAATGGAGAGAGAGAGCGAGAGAGAGAGAGAGAAAGAGAGAGAACACCATGGTGAACAAGGGAGACTAAATAGGGATGACCGCTCAAATGTCCTGCTCCAGGCCATTTTTCTCCTTTAATACGCCAAGTGGTGTCAGTTCTACTGATCTCCACTCAAAACAAATCTCCTCTGCTGATCCTCAAAGTTCACTATGTATGTTAAGCACTGCTAGCTCAACAGCTTTCACTAATATTGCCCACCTGGGAAAGAAAGGGGGAGTATAATTCTCACAAATTTCTGTGCTTTCAAAGTTTCTTCTTTTTGAACAATATCAAAACTTCCCCAGTTAATTAACCCATACATTTATACAGGAAACAATGTGTCAGACTTTTGACACTTGTGGCAGAAAACATGGTAAAGTTTTTCCATTACAATAGATACTGTTCTTAGCAAAAGTCCCACTGATTCATTTTTGGATCACAGATTTATTAATTAATTTTTTGGTTACTTGATCACATTTTTTGTTCAGTAAAAACTTAATAAAACTGGATGAAAGATTCAAAATCAATAAATGCAAAATGCAAGTTCAATAAAATAAGTGAAACAATTCCAACATTTGTTAGCACTGTAGACTGTAGACACACCAACATTCTTCAAAATAAAGGTCTCAAAAAGTGATTTTGTGTTATATCAGGGAAGAACCACTTTCGATTTCCTAAAAACCTTTGAATTCTGTAAAGAGGCATTTTTGTAAATGACAAAGTAAAGAAGCTTCTTAAAGTTACAAGAACCTCCATGTAACGTAAAGGCTGTGCAGTCTTTAAACCTTTATATTATTTGAACATTTCAAAGATTCTTTGAACTCACCATCATCTTTACAAGCTCTTTAGGGAACCAAGAACAGGTTCCTCTACAGCACTTATCAAAGATTTTTTTTTTTGCTTTAAACACTAGCATCTTCCAAGTCCCCTGATGATAAATAACACTCAAAATACCCTCATCAGCAAAAGGGCTACAGTCAAATATTGGCTGGTCTGGTGAACATGATTTGTTATCAGTGTTATTAGTAACTTCCACAAAAGTCTCACAGTGCAGACTATAAAACCATAGTAGTCTATTAAAACCACAGAATCTATTCTGTTAAATAAACTACAAGTTAAACACTCAGGCAGCCTCTAGTTAGGAATGCTTTATGGTGATAAAATGCTGAACGTCTTGGCAGTCTGAGAACTGGTTACTTTCTTTTGCACGGTGATTGATATGACACTAAAGGCTGGTTCCTATTCTGATATCGTGACCAGCCGTGTATCCAGCCGTGACTCACAAGCACTGCGACCACATCTGTTATTTTTCTCAATATGGTTGTGATTATTCCATCTTTGACAAGTGGAATATTGAGAAATTATGGAATAATGTCACAAACGTAAGCAGAACTTTAGACTCCAGAAAACAGCCATGAGCCAAAATGCTAAGACCCACTAATAAACAAAAAACAAACAAACAAACATTTGCTTTCCTCTACAGTATTTTACCAGGGATTTATAAAATGTATGTAGATCTTTATGTAGATTACACTTAGTTGTTGTCAGTGTTCTGTGATGTTTTTTGTTGTTTATTTCTTGAGGTCCCAATCACACTTGCTCTTCTGATTAAGCGGACATCTTCATGCACTACAACCTACTTAAAGGTTTAACACTTAGTACTCTGGTTCTCACACTGCCCTGAAACTTGAATGTGTCCTCATATTATTAGTTGCTTTGGATAAAAGCCTCTGCCGAATGAATGTAACGTTACTTAATGGCGTAGCAGCATAACTATCAGCCAGCATTCTTCCTAGAACAGGTAAGTTTTGCATGAAAACTGCAGGTCATAAGGAAACGTGTCTTATCTTTGGTATCTACGAGCACCTGCCTTGTACATCAAACTCAAAACAAGACCATTGAATGGGACACCAATTGCAGTTTGCCATGCTTCCTACTAAGGCCCGTGCAAACCATACACACACACACCCAAACATATACACACACGCACACACACACACAGACAGACACAACTACACAGATGCACACATTTTTGAAGAGCCACATTAATTATCAACAGAGAACACGAGGCGCTGCTAAGATGAACAGAACGCCATTAACACATCATTTAGACTACAGCATTCTTGCAGTTTATGAAACACAACAGCAACACACGGTGACCCTCCGCTCTGAGATCAAGACTTCAGATCAAAGACCTTGTGTGAATTTTAAGAGCGAATTTTTCAGTTCACAGCTTGTCAAATGCATTTTGCACTTCTGCAGGAAACAGACAAGAACGTCAACACTCAAAATGACTTATGCTGTACTTTGATTTTCACTGCTATAGCCAGACGTGTGCAATCTGAAGAAAAAAAAAATGCATGAGGTGAAATTAAAACGCCGTGAGTGTTTTAAAGAATCTTTTGTGGGGGTCGTTTCCCCCATGTAACCCTCGTTAAAAAGGTCCGTATGAGGCGGGACGGCAGGTGAAGTGTTAGTGTGACTGAGAAGAAGTAAAGTGGGACTTACAGATGGAGACACCGGGCCATTGGGCAGGTACGGGTCGGGTAGCATCAGAAACGGGTATCCAGAGTAGGCTGGTGCTTTGTAGGTCCCTCCATCCTGATGCTTTGGGACTAAGAGGGAAACAAGACGAGTTTGAAAAGGTTGTCACAGAGACACAGGGATTCATTTAGCAGTAGTCCAAAAGTAACATAAGAGTACAGTGGCCATGAACACACCACAGCACCGCATACAGCGTGAAACTCTCCTCTGCATTTAACCTACTGACCCGAATGAAGCAGTGAGCACCCACACGGGGAACAGTGCGTGGACACGGCACCTTGCTTAAGGGCACCTCAGTTGTGCCAACAGCAGTCCTGGGATTCAAACCCACTACCCAACTCTTTAACCACAACCCCAATCAAAGGTACAACACTGATTTCATGCAATCGCTGGTTCCCCTGCCACATGATGGCATGCATTTTTTTTTCATGATAACTTTCACAGGCACATAGAGACAAAAAAAAAAAAGTAAAAGAGGGAGACAAAACAACAACAGTAAACTGAGTAACCGCTGACTCGTTTCTGACTGGCAAGCCTTTTCGGTTTTCCCCGCGACAAGAGAGAAAAAAGTTAGCCAGCATCACCTCAACGTCGAAAAGTACGCTGTGATGAAAACGCGACCACTAATTAATTCATTACAGGACTCGAAGTTTCAGGTGCACTCACCTTCGTCGAGATGTTCCCTGTGTTTCTCTGCGTAAACCCTCTGCTCATCCTGCTGTCCTCTTCTGGCCACCTGCACGCATCCACAGCAGAGGAGAAAAACACGCACGGCACTTTTATTATCCGGAGTTTCTTGAATTAATGGAGAAGAAACTGCGAAAAGAAGCACGAGGAAACACCAAGCATCTCTCTCTCTCTCTCTGTCTCCCTCTCTCATTACCTACCGCTGCTCCTGAGTTCTGATTGATCTCGGACTCATTTACGAGAGACGACTTGAGGTCCGCCAGGTCCCCCTCCGTGAAGGCGCTCTCTTGGATCTTCTCGTCCTGCTCGCCCTCGTCTTTGAAGGAGATCATCTCGTCGTTGGCCCCCAGGTCGTCTCCCCCTCCGCTGTTGAGCTGCGGCATTTTTTTTGCCTCTTGGTTACAAAAAGAAAATGAAAAAATTCGTTGTGCGTTTCCTGTGACAAACACAGACACACACACACAACTTTGGCTTCTTGTTCTTTAAGAAGAGCTCGAGAGTGGATGTAAGGCGGTAGAGGAGGAGGAGGAGGAGGGGAGAGAGAGAGAGAGAGAGAGAGAGAGAGAGAGAGAAAAGTTGTTGTGCTGTATGAGGACCTCCACAACTTGAAAGTAATGGAGCCCGGCAGCAACAAATAGTGCTTTTGAGCCCCGGACCAGGCCCAGCAGTGAGAAGATCAAAGAGCTCCGCCCGTGATTGACAGCTCCAGTGACTCGATGGGGGTTGAGCGTTTGTGCTCCAGCAGAGGGTTCCTCTCTTAAAGACACAGAACCTTATTCAGATCACTCCACCGCTCCAGACACCCAAAAGAGCCCAACGATAGCTCGCATGCAGCGTTCACACCGACCTCAGTTCAGTTTAGAGGCTCTAGAGGACTCTGGTCACCTTTTTATATCAATGTTTTATAATTATTCTTCTTTTAAACACCAGAGCACCAAAAAACTACCGGTAAACAAACACATCCGCCGACATTTCAGTCTCTTCTAAGGTCTAGGGGGGCTTCCTGTAAAGTCAAATTTAGAAAAAAATGTTCAAAGAATATTTGATAAAGTCAGCAGTAATACAAATGGCTTTCTTGAGCAACTGAAAATAACAAAAAAATCGCTTTCTTGAAAAAAAAAGCAACTGATAGCAACAACAACAAAAAAATCACTTACTGAAAGCAATAAAAAATCATTTTCTTGAGCAAAAAGCAAAGTGACAGCAACAAAAATCTTTTTTTTTGAGGATAAAGCAACTGACAGCAACAAAAAAAATCACTTTCTGACAGCAATGAAAAATCATTTTCTTGAGCAAAAAGCAAGTCACAGTAACACAGTAAAGCAAAATGACTGAAACAAAAATAATCATGTTATTGAGCAAAAGCAAACGTAAGAGGGTTCATTCTACAGAAAGAATAAAAAAAGAAAAAGAGGCTGGAAATGCTTGTTTTGAACTTTTTGTACTACAAGTAAACCACCTTCTGGTGTTAATTTATTAATGAATTTTGGAGCTCGGCAAGTTTAAATTGAGAAATATTTATACACTCCCCGTTGCTGTGCCTTAATATTTGAGTTTTAATGCATTGCCCTGAATGAAAAATAACAAACCACAGCTGGGAATCAGAATGAAATGCAAACAGAAATTATGCCCAGTATTTGCATAAGGCTGCATATTTATACAATATCATCCATGCATATTAATACAAAGATTAAAAATTATCAGTTTAATGCATGCAAATCTAAATTATAAATGAGACCTTGTTTATTCGCCTTGATTAAATATAGACAGCTGTTTTTCACAGAAGCAGTTTTTTCGACATCGTTTACCTCATGATTTCTTAATGCCTTTTCTGCAGTTTTTTTCATGCTTGTGTGAGTCTAAATGTTCCGCTTTTTCCCTCTTTTTTGTGGACTAGATCACTTTCTACGTCAGTGTTCTGGAACCGGTTTCATGTTGCCCAGCTTGTGCTGGAATGACTCATCCTGTTTCCTCCGGTTCTAATCTATAGCTTTTATCTACTTCAGAGTAAGTCTAGACATGATTTGAAGTCAAGATCTGTAACAAATGACTAGGCTTGTGTAGTAGGGGATCATGGAATTGGTGTAGTAAAAATAGCCCATGTACAGAAATATTTATGTAACAGCAACTGTGGATTAGGCACATTTGACCCTGAATTACGAGAAACTATAAGAGTAATGAGGCGAGAAGTGAAGGACACATCAGTTGATAATGGGGCTGAACTTGAATTATTTTGCATACATGTATTATTTATTTATTTGTCTATCTGTATATCTATCTGTCTCTCTGTCTGTCTGTCTGTCTGTTTGCCTGTCTATCTATGGATTTATTAATCTATTTGTTTATTCATCTATGTTTATCTGTCTGTCTATCTATTTCATTTTCTTTATTTAATTTATTTTAATGGATGTCAAATATTTGTCACAATTGACCTATTTTTTAAGCATCAATCACAATCATATTTCTCTTAGTCATTTTACACTTAGTTATTTCAATGACGCGAAAAAAGGGAGGTAAAAATCTTTCCTAAAAAGACGTATTCTGCAGTCAAACAGAGAAGCTATTCTTTTGCACAAGCTTTTGATGGTTTAAAGGATAAATTGCAGCTCCTAAAAATTATATACTGCACATTCTAAATAAACTCCAGGCACATTAAAGCAGAAAACTAATTAAATCATATCCTTTTTCTGAGGTCAGCCCACATCCAAGAGAACACAGCTTAACTCAAGCCACTTGTGTGCTTTTTATTGGTCATTCCTTCCAACCAAAGAGGCTTGTTCTCCCTCATAGTATCTAGCGCACTGTACAACACCCTCAGGAAGACTTCCTCTGTTCATACTTCCACTGTTTCCTTGTAGTGGACTGTGGACAGGCTGCCAATTCAACGAAGAATGTGGATTGATGTACAGTCCTATACCGTAACTGAAACTTCATCTCATGGAAGCTGCCCTTAAGGGGTGGCATAACGGTCATTATTAATTAAAACCACTTCAAGACTAAATCAGTTTTGAAGTTTTCAACATCATACAGCTGAACTGACTGAATTTCTTGATTCTCTGGAAGAAGAAGGAGAAAAAGAAGAAGAAGGAAAAAAAAACCCCAGCATGCATCTCGTAATGCGGAGGACGCATGTTTGGAGTGATGAAAACCCACAGACCAAAGCTGAGCAGCTGCTCCATCCTCTCTCATGACTCCACACACGCTTTGGGCCAGAAAGAAAAGAAGTGACACATCAAACAGTGCTAAACAAACAAAACCAGTGTGTTGTCCTTGGGACTGGATGACCTAACATGTTTTCCATGTCCTATAAGGCTCTCATAATAAAGAACCACTTTAGACGAGCTTGGACCTCAGGCAGAACCTTTAGGCTTTGCTGTTTTATCAAGAAATATCTGGCTTTTTCACTCCCTCCCCCATTTTCTCCATGAACACAAATTTTGCCTTTTCTACCTAAAGTAATTTACTTTTCTTCACTTATGAAGTGTTACTTGTGACAGCAGAACAGCAATACTGGTAGAACAACGAGCCACTGCTCACGTCATTTCAAAGCTCGACAGTTGTTCATATGTCTATGCACATATTCCTACCTTACCTATGGTGTCATTCAGCTAAACCCACTACTGCTTTATTACTTTGGCCATAACATCTCTATTATCTCTATATTAGTGCTTTAAATTGATCCGTATAATGGAGCATTTTATATTTTGTAATTTTATTTGAAGAGCTTTGTTTTATAGAAATGACTAAACTGTAAACTATAGCTGGATGAAGACATCAGAGTAAAGCTTCTCAAAAAACATACCTTTACAAGAGAAGGAAAATGTTTGAAGCTTTCATTAGTAGGATAATGTAACCAGATGTATCTTTTTTTATCCTTTTGGACCGTTTATGTTGTTTATTTTGTCATGACGTAATGTGGAAATGACCGCTGACATGTTCAAATTGTGTATATAAATAAATAAACAAACATGCAAACACATGAATTAATGCATAAACAAATAAATACAAAAATTCTGCTTTTAAATATTTGTGTCTTTTCTAAACAAAACAAAACAAACATACGAGCAAACAAAGTAAGTTTAAAGGACAAATTGCAGTTCTCGTAGAAGTAAACGTCATGGCCTACAGAGTGTTTTACTGAACATTTCATCTCTGTTTTACTTTATATGGAGTGAAATAGAGAAAAACCCAAAGCAGCTTAACAGTTATTCCAGTGATTGTTTTACACAGACTTGCCAGTTTAAGGGGCACACAGCAGTGATCCTGCTGTCATTTGGCTTGCTGGAAAGGGACGAGGCCTCAACTGCGAGGTTTTCTGGCCTCAGCAAGGGCAGGGAGAGACCTGTTGTAATCGGTGTGGCAGGAAACAAAGAGCCTCATTAATGCAAAGACTTGCTGGGGCCTTTGATGTGAAGCCAAGCCATTCACTCCTCACTGCTTACGCACTAGATACACACACACACACACACACACACACA
>JBBJLS010000023.1:3178995-3196161 GCA_037577275.1 Bryconaethiops microstoma
TTAGGCTTGTGCGCAGTGCTTAGCAACCCAGCACGAGGACGAGGGGGCGTGGCGGACGAGACACAGACTTCACAAAAACAAAAAAACGAGTTCGAGTTGGACTGAAACCGCGAATAATGATCCGCCTTAAATATATATATATTAACAAAAATGACAAAAAATCACTGTTGATGTCCATCTCTGAATGTTCATTTGCTAGCGAGAGAGAAAACAGATGGAGATGGGGGATCAAGAAGACATTATACAGATATCCAAAGTTTAGAGTTAATTTTAGGAATTGGTTGCATTTTGCAGTAATCCTTCCTTCTCAAATTCAATGACACTTCCATTGCAGCATACTATTTGAAAGGGTTACCAGTAGAACGCAGAGGAACATACTGAAGCATTTGGAGTTATGATGCCAGAAAGAGTTCTTTGAGTGATGCCATCAAAAAAGCACCTTTGATTTCCCAAAGAATAATGTCTGAAAAATGCATTTGTGACTGTGAGAACCTTGTGACGGTTTAAAGAATCATCTTCTTAGATCTTTTACTTTAAGTTCTTTAAACTTTCTTTAAAAAGGGCAAAAAGTTTCTCACATGACTTCAACCTTTTTGATACCTTTATTGTTAAGCGAATAAAAAATACTGTAAACCAGTTGTTTACCAAGTTGTATGATTGAAAAAAATATTGAATGGGTAATAATATGTAGTATTGAGGTTTGCCAGGTAAGATACATAGTTTGCCTGGAACTAGTGCCATGGTTATTTAAGACCAGACTTAAACTTTCTGTCCACAGTCATCGTGGATTTAGTATAAAAAGAAAAAAGCATATCATAAAGCAAAGTAAAATATCACATGCCCTGTAAGGTTAAGAGGGTCATTTTCAGTGCTTAAAAGCTACAAGAGCTTCCACAGGTTCTGTCAAATCTTGGTTAAAAATGAACATTTTACCTGAAATATTAGAATGAACAATAAACAGTTAAAAGAAAGTCCTTGACCTAAAATCACAAACCAGATATACCGAAGATTTTCCATAGATGCATTTAATTTTTGTATACTATGAACTTCAGAAACCATCCCTACATTTTAAAAACTGTTTTTTAAAACACTGTATCACTGCTAAAAGATGTGCCTACTCCCTAAATTGTGCTTCTAAACTTTTGTACCTTTTTAGTACATAACATTTGCACCTTAAATGGGTGTTAAAGCCCTCTGTAAGATCACTCAGATAGTAACACCGTTCTGGTAGAATTTAGGTTCCCCAGGTTTATGAGACCATAAGTGAGCAGTTGAGGCATGAGAAAAGCATTTTAGGGGAAGCTCTTTATTCACTTCAGCATGTTTTTGGTCCAAAAAACAAAGACACATTTCAATCACTTCAGCATTCCTTATGGTCCTATTCTGAGAGAGTGCGAAAGTGAACTTTTTTCATTGGATCCACAGTCATTTTGTAGTCTAAATAAAGGTTTGCCTAAGGCAGCGCAGAAACTGATGTAACATTTGAAGTAGACGCAGCTCAGCAATAGTAAGAAGAAGTAGTAGTAGTAGTAGTAGTAGTAGTAACAACAACAATAATAATAATAATAATAATAATAATAATAATAATAATAATACCTGTTATTAACTAAAATTACTCAAAATTTTAATCTTCAAAATATTTATAATTAACTATAATTAACTGAAGTTTTAATTTTCTTTTAAACAAGTTTTGCTGTAGTGCTGTCACCTCACAGCAAGAAGGTCCAAGATTCAATTCCTGGCTGGGCGACCATGGGTCCTTCTTTGATAGGTTTTCTCCAGGTACTCCGGTTTCCTCCCACAGTCCAAAGACATGCATGTCAAGAAAATCAGAGATGCTAAATAGTCCCTTGGTGTGTGTGTGTGTGTGTGTGTGTGTGTGTGTGTGTGTGTGTGTGTGTGTAAAATGGTGAATGAATGTAGCTTTGATTACTGTTCCTGACTGGGAGGTTTTTCTGACTGCTACACTGATCCTGTTTACATTTGTTATGTTATCTTACTAGTTTTGAGATATAGAATTTTATTTCAGTGTAGTAACAATTGTCCCTGTTGGATAGATTTATCAGTTTTATCTGTAAAAATTACTACCAAATTTATTACAAAAATGTCATCTACCAAATTTCAATATTTTCTAAGTATGGTATACTTAAATCCCCTTCTAAAATAATCAGTGCATTAGAATATGTACATAACTATGTGTTATTTCTCTCAGGTGCAATAAATAACATATTTCCAAAGATTAGTTATATACAAATACAGCACTGATGATAACTGTAATTTAATTTAGATTCATAATTGAAGATTATGAAGCTTTCATCTGCTTTCATCTGCTACTGGAAATAAGATAATTCTCAGCTCTACAGACAAAAAGAGCGGTAAAGTAACTGGAAAGAATCCTCCATAGATTTAAAGAAAATAAAACTGTCCACAACAGTCAAGCTATTGCATCACCTAGTGGTGGGAATTGAAAAACGATTTCACCTTCTCAGCACCCTTCTATGCTGTTTATCTTTTTACTTCTTTAATCTTTACCATCCTAATTAGCCTGCATAATAATTATATAAATAAAATAATGAAAAAAGCTGAGGAAACCCTGAAAGAAAAGAAAACAGTTTAGGGGTGTGGGACAGTGGGGAGGCAGTGCAGTGATCTCAGTGGTGAGAAATGTGTTCCTACCTGTTTCTCTTTGTTAATACTGTGTCAGCAACACTCTGAAGTACCTTCAAGTGTATAATGGCTTTTTGAATGCCATTACAATAAATAATTTAACCTTTTTCAAAGTTTTATTTTTTTACTTGTGCTTTGGCATTTAATGCCTTAGAACTGGGTTATGCAGATAAACCTATCATGTTTTTGCATTTGGCCCAAATATGATCATGTCTGTTTTGTCCTTGTTCAGCTGGAGGAAATGATGACATGTCCAGTTATCAGTAATCTCAGCGCATTTGCACAGTCTGTCAGAATGTAGTAATCAGGGGAACAGGTAAATCTGCATAGGCATGAAGAGCATGTAAAGATTAAAGAGACATGGTGCAATAATTTAATCTTGTGGGACTCCATATGTCAGGCAGATTCACTCTGATTTATAGATGCAAAGTCCAACAAAAAAGTCCCTGCCATCTAGATACGATTTGAAAAGTCTGCGGACATTTCCAGAAAGTTCTACCAAGTTTTTGCGTCTGTTCACATTGAGAACCAGCAAACTCCACACAGAATGGACCATTGTCCTAGAGGAACAAGAATTTATTTTATTGTGTACTGTGTATATGGCTGAAATGAAAATAAACACCTTTGTGACTTTTAAATGTGCAGTTTATCTTATCGTAACTGAAGTGAATTTAATAAAAAAGGGTGCTCCAAGAAATCAACCACCTTGTAGAAATCTAAAAACAAGAGAGTCACAGTCACAATCAATAACAGCTTATATGCCCAACTTTCATGAACTAGTTTTGTCTTTCTCCAGTTAGTTTGCAAAGGCCAGATTTAAGACTGCAGTAATTTTGTACAAATATGTCATCAAAGATCAGCAACGAAACCAGTCTCCAGTTGTGAAAAATGTTGAGGTCCTTATCAGGATTAGGAGCTTATAAAACAAGGCCTTGCTTCAAAAGTCCCCAAAGTGCATTTAAAACAATTGCCAGACTGTTCAAACCCACATTTCCCTTATTTATAGACTTGATCGCTTCTTCCATTTCAAGAACCTAAATATCAGAGCAAAGGCATTTAAACTGATCTTTATTAAGGGGTACTACTTTAGCACAGTCTTCACAAGAAAACTGAGAATCATTCAGATTTGGATTAAAAAAATGAACAAAGTTTGAGATGGCAAGAGACTTCATTTGGCAATTTCCTTCCTCAAAAGCAAAAAGCAACTTAGTGTTTTTCTTTTCCTTCTTTAATCCACTTTGCAATTTAAAAATGCACCTTTTGCCTATTTTCCAAGCTTCTATTTTTTTTCCACTGTTGCTGATTTACCAAAAACTTAATTTTGAATTCATTTCAAGTTTGTGTAATTTGATTTACTTGCTTCTAGCAACAGTAATTTCCATCATTTTACTTAAAAAAGATGTGGGGTTACTCTTCACTCAGGCAAAAATTATTTCTTTGTTAGGTACTCTGGCTGTGAAACTAAGTTGAAAGTGTAGATTAGCAAATCTTTTGTTGGTGACCAGGGCTCACTGTAAATACCTAAAACACAAGTGCAAGCTGCATCATTGAGGACTGTGCTATTATGTGCAACTTTGGAGGACTGATATTAATGCATCTTTGACTGAAGGTGGTTATTTGATTTAATCTTTTAAATATAGAGCCTTATTTATGTCAGGGGGCCCTCTGGAGGACGAGTGTCCAACATAGCTTAATGAGGCTCAAAGACACATGGTGCAACTCACTTGTTGACAGTATTAAGGAATGTGTTTAAGAAGAGGAATAATCAAACAAAAATTCAATCATTTTCACCAGAATCTATTTCTTCAGCCCTTTAACCATGAACACCATTCTCTGGGGAGCAGGATGGCCATCATGAGTTAAACCATCAATTGTATAAATTTTGAGTTCTTTTATTGAGCACATTCTGTCACCATCTGTTTCGTTGCTTCAATCCTTGAGGAAGAGTCCAGGCTACAAGCCCATTTTCCATCATGTAGAGTGAATAATAAGAACAATATTTTATCATATTAAATGCTTTACATTTACAATTACAGCAGTTTGCAGATGCTCCTGTCCAGAGTGATGTACATCTATAATCCACAAGAAAACATGTCCCTCACATTACGCCTAGACTTAAAATTAAGAGCTGCGGATAGATTGTACCAGAAATGGAATGAGCACTCCGCTAGATTACACACTCACAGAAGGTCTTCAGTTTCTGTTTGAGGGTCTCAGCAGTTCTGATGGTCAGGAGAAGTTCATTACACCATTTCTGTGCAAAAGCTGAGAAAAGTACTTCTTCTACTTTTGAGAAGAGGTGTATCAAGTCAGGTTGTGCTTGATGCTCTAAGAAAGCGAGCTCTGACCCTGGTCTGATCAATGTTGATAGGTAAGACAGAGCTGGACCATGTTTGTTTTGTAGACAAGATTTGAAGTTTTAAATCTGTGAGCACCACAGGAAGCCAGTTATGGGTCTGTAGTAGTGGAGAGGTGTGTAAGAATTTTGGTGTTTTGAAGACCAGATGTGCTGTTGCATTCTAAATCAGCTGTAGAGGCCTGGTGGTTTTCGGGGGAAGGCCAGCTAGGAGCAAGTTACAGTAGTCCAGTTTCGAAATGACAAGTAACTGACTGATGTCAATGACGTCAAGAATGAACGAATTCTCTTGATTTTATAAAGAAGGTTCCCGTAAGTCTGGAAGAGACTGTTCGATGTGAGCTGAAAATGGGAGCTCTTCATTTCCAAAAGTGATGCAAACTTTAATCATGCTGTGTCATTTTGTGCAAGCTTGCTGTCTTTACCATTTTTGTACTATTATCGTATAATGCCATTAGAACCGTGTGGTGGCTACCATTAGGTACTCTTAATTTCAATAGCAATTGTGAGCATTTGTCATTTCAGAATTCTGAATCCAGAAAATGTGTGCAATTTGAGTCCTGTACAGGTTGTCCAGTACAGGTGAACAGCAATTTGTTTGACATATTGTTGCATGGGCCATTACTACCTCCCCCCTCCATGGATCAGTGGTAATGCAGCACGATGAATGAAAAGAGTCAGAAGCACTTTGCTGTGAGCAGAATTTTGATCAGAAAGTTATGTAGAGGGTATAGATCCACTTAGGATTATGGCAGGTATTGTGTAAAAACAGTGCTGCCATCACAAACAACAGCATGGATAAAACGCATGAACGGAGTTTATGTATCATTATGAAAATAGCCTATATATCACTATGAACAGAGCCAATATATAATTATGAAAAAGCCTATTTATCATTATGAAAAGAGCTTATATATGAATGGAGCCTAGGTATCCTTATAAAAAGAGCCTATATATCATTGTGAGAAGAGCCTATATATTATTGTGAGAACAGCCTATATATCATTGTGAACAGAGCATGTACATCATTGCAAAAGCCTATCTATCATTAAGAAAAGAGACCATATATCATTATGAAAAGAGCCTACATATTAATATGAAAGCCTATACATCATTGTGTCATCACTGACGTACCCTTGAGGAAGGTACCATACCCACACACTGGTCCCCGGGCGGCCCCAGTTGATGGTAGCACACTGCTTTACTTAAATACAGAGAAAGAATTTCACATTGTTCATACAGTCTGCTGCTCTATGGTGTGTTCATGTGTGGATATAAGGGGCCACTTTACTTTATATATCATTATCAGAAGAGCCCATATGTCATTATGAAAAGAGCCTATATAGCATTATGAATAGAGTTCATATGTCAGTTTGAAGGCTCACTATGACAGGCTGATTAGTTATATCAATATTTTATTATAAGAGCCTATATATAATTTAAAAAAGAACCTATATATCATTACGAACAGAGCCTATACATCATTATGAGAAGAGCCAATACATCATGAAAAGAGCGGTTATATCATTATGAAAAGGGCTTATATATAATTATGATTAAAGCCGATATACCATTATGAACAGAGCCTATACATCATTATGAAAATGGCCTATATATCATTATGAATAGAGCCTATGTATCAGTTTGAAGGCTCATTATGATAGCTTCGTTACGATATATATTATTATGATATTATAAAAGTCTATATATCTTTATGAAAAGAGCTTATACATCGTTATGAGAAAACTCCAAGCTAGAGGTCACAAACCCCTTGCTGATGCAAAAAATTCCACGAGATCTGAACAAAACGGCGCATGCGCCGCGCAAAATGCGTAGCTCGGATTGTTTTTACGCATGTGGCGTAACGCGTCCTCCTCATCTCCTCCCTTCATCCAGTCGACTGAGAGACCTCCCCGGGCTGAGCTGAGAAGCTGCTGCTGAGGTATCTTGGGATTTATGACCTTTATCTCTCATAACGTGCAGTTAGAAGGATGCACACTGACCTGTGTTCACAATGACTGTTTGTTTTATGCTGGAGCTGGAGATTCAGTGGTGTGGAGATGCAGGAGCTGGTGTGATGGTGCAGTGCAGAGCACAGATAGTTCCTCCACGGCCTGCTAGCTTGTAATCCTTGATTGTTGGTGGTATGTCAGAGCTGTGTGGTCAGGCTTCACTAAGTTGTTTGTAGTTTTCATCATGTTTTGCATCTAAAAAGACCAAAAGAACCCCCTAAAGGGCCAAAAATATTAGTTTTCAGCGACGATTCACCTGCTGCTAGGGAAGCTAACATGCTTGTAAGCTAAGGGGCTGGGTGCATGATCCAAAGAACATCTAGGACCTTCTGACTGGTGTACACCTGAAACCACTCGAAACAAATGGAGAAATTGGATCGATATAAATTAAAAATTAGGACTTTTGGAATATAAAGTAATGCCTATATGTCTGATTAAGATCTTTGGGAATGTTGATTGCATCAGCTGCTGATTTTCCCGTGATCACATCTGTGCATTGAGCCTGAACAGCAGGTCTGGCATGTCATTTTGGTGCAATGTGTGGTTGATGTCTCTGATCGCTTGGAGCTTGCTTTTCACCCTGATCTTCCACTCAGACTAGGTCCATCCATTCTTTGTCTCTAATTCTTTGGTTAGAAGGTGTAACCTTGACATTCGAGTCAAGCCCTGAAGCACACCCTCTCAAATTTTAGAGCCTAATGCTAAACCTTTGTAGATATGGACCATGTCTAGTTTAACCATGAATAAACTGAAAAAGGCTCATGCTGTAGTTTTTATTTGGATTTTATGTGTAAAAATGTGCCTCAAAGCAACGTAAAAAGGGATGAGAATATACAAAGAGTCTGTCTGAAGTAATCATATTGCTGGGCCAGGTTAGTTGGAGGCACAAGGTCAGTGAAGGACGGATACACCTAAAGTCTGCAGTGAATTTTTACACTGAAAGTGGACAGGTTCCTGAGTGGGTGGCTTGTGCTTTAAGTGAAAGATTAGGTAGTATTATAGGCTCTATAGGGGGTCTAGGTTGTCAACCTGGATCACATGTGTGACATTGGAGCCTACTGGTCCATGGGAAGTGTTAGTCTTTTCTACCAGTTCAATGTGTTTTCACTCAACCGAGCCCTTTCCTGCTCTGAGTAGTAGAGATTCATCTTTTGCTTCCGGCTGGATGAGCTTTTAAAACCTGTTTGCAGACTAGAACTGATTGCATGGTGTTACGTGCTGAGAATGTGGTTCTCTATTGTGTGACAGTGGCTGATGGTTATTGGTGTGTAAGCAGACAGTCATAAGGTGACTTTTACATCAAGATGATGCAATATTCCTCTATCACGTTTGTCAGAACGGAACTAGTCCAAATGATTTCATTTTAAATGTCGATTCCTCTGATGCGCCCTGTGACCGTGACTGGTCTTCTTAATCCGCTGGTTGTTTTAAGGGCACACATTCCACAGTGCTGCTCTGTGAACGTAATGCTGTGTTTTGCAGATAATGGCTGTCCCCCCGACATACACAGACCTGGGAAAGTCTGCCAAAGACGTCTTCACCAAGGGATACGGTAGGAATAGATTTCAGTTCATTTACTTAAGTGGGAGCTGATTTTCTAGAGCATTTCATTTTCAGGCGGAAATGGATATTGTGTGAAATCCCCACCCCCCATGCACTGTGGGGTTTTGCAGATCAGTGGTGTTTGAATGGGACTGGTCATTTATCAGTGTTCCAAGTTCGCTGCATTTGGGTACAGGGTTGGAGTTATAGACTCAATGGTGCAGATTTTTAGTGGCAGACTAGACTTACAAACTGATATTCATGTCTGATAGTGGAATGATGTTAAATGTGAAGTCAATAAGCTGTTTTTAAATGCATTTGAAGGAGTTGCTGCAATTGTTAGAGAATTCCTACACTAATTAAAAACATTCCTATTTTAAGAAGGGTAAGAAACACTTCAGGATTGACTGCAGTTTGGGGTTAGCTGCTCGCGATCTCACTCGTAAATATTTTAAATGAAGAGAAAAAAAGAATCCAGGCAATTTTGCGTAATCTGGAAACCGAGACCCCATTTACACATATCTGGATTGTAACCTGAAACCACATGCGTTTACGCTTGGCAGCTAAATGCGTCTGCGGCTAGTCAGGTCGAAATCCAATTACTGTATGGTGAGTAATATGCAAATCAGCTCGTACAAAACAACCCATTGCGTATTTTTTCTCCTTGATTTTCTGTTTCATTCAAAAGAAAAGCACAATTTTGTACAACATTTTTTTTTTTTTTTTTACCTTTTATTGGCAGTCTGTTTTCATTGAGGATAGTTATATTGAGAATAATTGTCAATGTCCAAGCTATCATGAACTATGTGCGTTAAAACACTATGTATTGTAGGGAGAGGGAGAAAAACAATGAGGATGTTCATCTCCTGATGTGAGATGCTTTATTTAGGCGAACTGACTTATCCTAGGTAGGCTCCTGAATTAACAGTACTAGGTGGGGTTTGGTTGATGAATGTATTTTGGACAGACGCATGCATTTACAATTGTTAAGGTAGCAGACAACCTCCTATATTGGATTTATATATATTTTTAAATGCTTCTTGGGTTGCACTTACACTTGCATTGTTATGTAACTTGCCCGTGTCCAGATATAATCCAGATATTCGAAGCATGAAGTAAACAGGTGTTAATGGGGTCTGAGTCTACAGATGTTTAGTGTAATATGTACTGGTCTGTTCTTGTTAATAGCAATATGAGGCAACATCATAAAAGGGACCATCCATTTATCACAAGCTGTCATTCTACAAAATGAAATGAGAGTCACATCTGATGATGCTTGAATAGATTTCTGTTGAATATGCCCAATTGTTGCTTAATTAATTTCAGCTCGCCTATTCCTTAGTATGAAGATCTGTTCACTTATATTAAGTAATTCGAAGCTGTGTGGACTGTAATTCAGAAGTTGTAACACATAGTACAGCAATATGTAACTGTTGCTTGAAACTAATTTATTGCTTTGATCTTATCAAGGCTTTGGTCTTTTCAAGTTGGATGTTAAAACGAAGTCAGAAAATGGACTGGTAAGTGTAAAAAACCCCCCACAACACTCAGCTTATGTTATCAGGTAAAGAATGTACTGAAAAATTATTTTAAGGAATGAGAAGCTGTATGAAAAGTAGATTATTATGACAAGGTTATCTAGTTCCAAAAGGCTACACTTGAGGACCAAAGGAAGATTAATGTTCTAAAGATCCCTCATCAGCACATATGCCCTTATATACAGGGGTTGACATAAGTGGTACGCAAGCACGCATAAATGCGTGGGACGCAAAATGCGCACCAGTTTTCAGTCTTCACAGCACAAATGCATACCTAATACACCTGCTTGCCTACCCCGCACCCACGGGCTACAACACTTTTTCAACACAAATTAAGAACTAACTGGCTCATTAAAGTGACTATCAGATACATTATGATGGGTTTTGATGGATCTGTGAAACTGTGAATTTATTGTAATATCTGGAAAATCAACTGTAGGACTTTCTAATAGTGACCAGAAGTGCTTTATTAAATAAATTGAACACATTTCATGGAAGTTTCAGCTGGACAGTGATGATAGAAGCTGATGTACTACTGAACAACACCTTCTACTACTAGTGAAGGGTCATTATCACTCAGCTAACAAGTCTGGAGTGCTGTCATTAATATAACTGTCTCAGAGAGCAGCTGTTAGTGAGATAGA
Source organism: Bryconaethiops microstoma (assembly GCA_037577275.1). Classification (NCBI taxonomy): domain Eukaryota; kingdom Metazoa; phylum Chordata; class Actinopteri; order Characiformes; family Alestidae; genus Bryconaethiops; species Bryconaethiops microstoma. The sequence goes on from JBBJLS010000023.1 coordinate 3,189,755, forward strand.
CAATGCAGTGCAAGCCGTTGAGATTTGGTTCACAGAAGAACAAGTTGTTTTATCATTTTAAGTCTGTGAGAATTAGAGGTTATTAAGGCATTTCTGAATTGTTTACGCATGTGGTGCTTTGAACATTTGCTTTTGTTTGACCACAGGAATTCAAAAGTACAGGATCTGCCAACACAGAGACCAGCAAGGTGTCGGGGGCACTGGAGACCAAGTATAAATGGGCTGAACATGGCCTGACCTTCACTGAAAAGTGGAACACTGACAACACCCTGGGCACGGAAGTCACCCTGGAGGACCAGGTGAGAGGACCCTTGCCATTTTTCATACTAAAGTAAAGGCTTATTTGGCTAACAAGTAACAGCAGTAAGCATCATGTAAACTGCGTGTCTAAATGATCACACACTTGCCTCAAACCAGTCTGAGTTGTTAAATTATCTCAAAAAACTAACTTTAGTGGTAGCCAGATTGAAGCCTGGATTTGGTCCATACCTGTGTCCAGCTGGGATACATTTTTCCATAATGCAGGGTTTCTGCAGCTCCTTAAAGTCTTAAAAATAAAATCTGGGAAGTTAACGTCATGAATTGATATTGACCAGAAGTGCTACAATGATATTACGTTGATACCTGGCTGCATATCACATTTTCATCCTCAATTGCGCTGTCGCTATGAGATGGAGAGGTGCATGTTTAATGAAAAATGGTTGGAGGAAGAAGAGTTTAGAGGGTGGTAGGTGCCGGCAGGAAATGGGAGGTGGTTAAGGATCCACTTGGAAGAGGAAAGAAGTGGAAAAAAGGAACATAACAGGTGGGTAAGAGAAAAAGGGCAGAAGAGGAGTTTCAGAAGATAACGTAAGAAAAGAAGCTCAATCAGAAGGGTACGCAAAACTTAAGAAAAGGATGAAGACATCCTTGTAGAGAAGGCTGAGAATACAGATGACAGATGTCATCACTAAATCCAGCTCAAAGAGAAAAAGATGCAAGGACAAAAGAGGGGAGTTGGTGGACCTAGACCAACATATTTTCAGGAGTCTGGGTCATGTTACCAAAAAGTGGGTGCGTGTTGGGTTTTGAACAACTTTCTTCTGGTGGCATCATTTCATCTGTTTGTGTCTTTCATTATAGAGTTAACAAGCTTTGTCAAGCATTTTGGCTTGGAACATGTCGGTTTGTGGACTTTTATTATCAAGCTAATTAAAATGCTTGAACTGTTCTGGTTTGGTAGTGTTTAAGTTGACCATATTTCTCAACCCTGAACAAAAGAAAGGAAAAGTTAAGTTTTGTTTGCCAAAAGAGGAATGAATTTCATTTCAATCAAATAAATGATTTCCCCACTTTTGAGGTCTTAAAAAAAGGTCTTGAAATGCATTGAATTTGAGTGAATAAAATGGCAAGACATTCAGCACTGAATAAAATTGTATCGTGTTACCATGGAGTTACTGATGTATACTCAGTATTGTATCAGTGCCATCTCTAATGACCTTTTTAGTGTTATGTAGTTTGATTGGTTTGTCATTTTGTTCCCTCTAGCTGGTGAAAGGGTTGAAGCTCACTATTGATTCCTCCTTTTCTCCAAACACGGGGTATGTCTTCCACATTGTGTGTTGAAATGTATGGTTAGTGTCAGGACCACTAATTTTGGAATTTTGCAAATGTAAGCTCAATATTAGCTATTTCAAAAACACGTAAATAAATCCAAAGCCCTCCCCCATTCCCTGAAATTACAAAATTTTTGACTACTGTTGGACTCTTGGATTGGCACTAACAGTTGCTTGATTTCTCTACAAAGGAAGAAGAGTGGCAAAATTAAGTCTGGCTACAAGCGGGAGCACATTAACCTCGGCTGCGATGTAGACTATGACATAAATGGAACTGCTGTGCATGGTGCAATCGTGGTGGGCTATGAGGGATGGCTTGCTGGCTACCAGACGACATTTGAGGCTGGAAAGAACAGAGTCACCCAGAGCAACTTCGCTGTGGGATACAAAACTGAAGAATTTCAACTCCACACAAACGTGTAAGTTGCTTTTTTCCCATTAATGGCTCAATTTAGGAGCGTGGACCCCTACAGGGTAGTGGATTGTTTGTTATCTGGGCAGTGAGCAGAAGTAGAGATTTGTAACCCGATGAAATTCCAATATTTTAACTGTAATACCATGTAACTAAGATCTCTGGATTTCCTTGTGTGTATTTTGTAATTGACTGCTGAGAAAAACAGCTAGCGATAATAATGGTCTGAGTGATCTGTTTTAGAGCTGTCTGCAAGTTTACAGCCACTCTACATTTATGTCTCATAAAATCCAGTTAGGACAAAATGATGCATTCAGTCCATCCTGTCATTCGGTACTGCATTTGATGTTTTTGCCACCTGCCAATATACAATAAGGGTCTATATCATCATCGTGATTCATAAGCTGTGCAATTGTTCTCATTGTTAAAATGTTTAGGAACATTCATGTATTCAGCTTTTGCAAAAATAACCTATTCAAGGATATTTAGGAACAGCAGACTAAGTTTAACATCGAATTATCTAAACAAAATGATGCTATAGTATACAGTTTCTGCCACCATATTGTTGCTTACTGGCTCTCTATGCTTGTTCTTAATATATGTTTTAATGATTTTTCAGCCTTCTAGACATGTTGATACTGAGGGGAAGTGTATTGTGATGCAATTAAATACATCAAGTTGTGCTCCTGGATGGTGGTGGAGTCCAGAAATAGAATGCAACCTTCTTACCCAGTTATATTCCTTGAGAGCCTTCAGCTTTCTGAGTATAGCTGTAGTGGCGCCAACCCGTTACCCTAGACAAAAAGACACACTAGTATTACGCACTAACGTGTCTGTTTATAAACTTAAACGACATGGTTAATAAACATGGCGTGATTTGCAACATGTGCCTTGCATTGCAAGAAGTAAGACTGAACATAGCATAGTGCTTTGCTTGTGCTCTCTCCACAGCACCTCACGCTGTCTGGCTTGCAATGAATGGCGAGTTATTTTTATCCACTTTTATTCCCAGTCAGTTGAATTGGATTTGTAGGGGCTTTGTGGCCAGGGTGTAGAAAACTAATGGTATTTGTCTCCTGCTGAGACAGGCAGCATCTGACCACTTGCTTGGTTGTAGTTTTTAAAAATGTTGAAATTAGATATTTTGAATATAAAAATATGTTTTAGCATTTTTTTTGGTAGAGGTTTGTGTATAGACAGCCTTTCATATGCCAGACCATTTCTGCCATGATGGGTTGTTGTCTTTGTTTGTTTTAACCACAGGAATGATGGAACTGAATTTGGTGGATCCATCTACCAGAAAGTGAATGATAAACTGGAAACAGCAGTCAATCTGGCCTGGACTGCTGGCAACAGCAACACCCGCTTTGGCATCGCTGCCAAGTACCAGATTGATAAAGATGCCTCGTTTTCGGTATGTTGTGTCTGTGCTGTCATTAAGCCCTCTCATTGGCTGTATAGTGACTATGCCACTGTCTGCCCTTTTAATGTGGCCCAGATTAAGGTTCCTCTTGAACACTTCTTAACCCATGCTGTGGTATCTTGATGTGCAAATGTTATGCATGGTGTGTCTACTGTTAAATAACATTTTTTATCTGCCCTACAGGCCAAAGTAAACAACTCTAGCCTTGTTGGCCTGGGATACACTCAGACCCTGAAGCCAGGTATGCATAAAATACTTTTAAAGCACGAAATCTTCCAATGTAGGTAATTCAGCCAGTAATGTTGGAGACATTAATGTCAGAAAGTTTCCATTTTTTCAATGTTTATTCTATAGTAGTGTTTTCCAACCCTTTCCATGACCAGTGTTGGGATGAACAGTTCAATAGTATGGACAAATGTATTTTCTTTAAAACTGAATGATCTATTTATGTTTTCTGCCCTGTACTCTACTGATAACTTGCGAGAAGGATAGTACTCCGGGTGTTCCATGTCTGTTCTGCTGCAGACAAATTCTTGAATCTTGCCAGTATTTACGTAGGAGTAAAATAAGCATATGCTAATAATCCTTTTATTACCTGGAATGACAATTATCTACATGTCCGTTTTGGTTTAGGTATTAAGCTGACCCTCTCTGCTCTGCTGGATGGAAAGAACATTAATGCTGGTGGTCACAAGCTGGGTCTAGGTCTAGAGTTGGAAGCGTAGAAAAGTGCAACGATCCCTAACCTCAAGAAAAAAAGAAAAGAAAAATTAAGAATAAATACCCATACACACCTTGTGTTTCTTTTCATATGTGCACCAGTTGACACAAGCGTCTGCATTTTCGAATCACTAACCGTTAAACAGCCATGTTTAATGGACAACATAAATGTAAATTATTGGAATTCGGTGGCTCATTTTTCAAAAACGAAGTGCCACTGAAGTGCGATGCTTTGGTGGTCTCACGAAAGGTGAACAGCGGTTTGTAGTCATTTGAAATGTTTCACGAGACACATTTGATCTAACTAATGTATTTATTTGCCGAAGAAGGGAATTAATATTTTTCCAAAATGTACTTGGGGTGATAGGTTTCTAGAATACTTAAACCCTTTATACATCAAAGTCAAATAGACAAGTCTTAAACTACAGAGATAGTCGCTAGTATTGGGTCACATTCTTTTGCTACTTAGAGGCTATTTCTGTAAAAGGGATGTATTTTTTTGGACACAAATCTCTGTAAAAGAAGTAAAAGTTACCCTTCACCTCTTCAGCATCTCTGCACCAAACCTGATTGCATTGTGTTTTAGTCTTTCTTTGTGAAAACTGGACCTGAATATATATTTTGTTACCTATAGCAACGTTTTGTTTTACCAATGTTCTTCTATGCTGTCTGTAAGGTTTACATCAAAACTCTCAAGTGTCCCTGAAATTAAGGGGTTGATAGGTTATCCTAGTCACTATCCAACCTTCTTATAACAATTTTTAAAAATTGGTTTATTTTAATTTTTTGTGGGATGGGGTCACTGTACGTTTTAATAGGGGATGTAGTCTTCTGATTTTGCAGTAGGTTCAGAACACTATGTACTTGGCAGTATTGTATAACTCCTATAACTCCTTTAAGTTCAATAAACATTGATTTAAACTGGGGCTCTTTGACTTTATTTTCATGCATCAATTTTTATTTTAGTTTTTATTTAGTTCCAGTTTTGGTTTATGATATTTATTCCACAAAGCTGTAATGAAAGAAGGCATATAACAAGTATATGATAAAAAAAAAAAAATCTGAAAGCATGGTTATTAAAGTACAAAAGCCACAGTGACATGGCTACTCTAGATGTTTTAGGTTTGGACATTAGGAATCTCCTATAAATCCATTATTAAAGACTAGAAATGTGAATTTGTTTTCCTGTTACGTCAGTGCTACATTTTGTATTTTTTTTAGTTTACAATTTACATATGTCGGTATATATTTTTTCACTGTCAATTTTAAATTTTGTTAATGAAAATATCCGTTTCTGAGTCTTTTTGAGTTTGGGCCATGGGCGCTGGAACCATTATAGCGGGGGGAGGGGGGCAGCATATCCGCCCCCACCTGTCAAAATCATTAATTTGATATATTAATATCACAAATTAGAGTACACACTGAGGCTCATTATACAACCAAAAGTCAATATGTATGTCGTCGGCCTATTTCAAAGTAAATATACACTTGTCAGATATGCGCGCGCACACACACACACGCGCGTGTTTATACAATAGGGATTGACATAAGCAGTACGCAAGAAAGAATGGTCGTATGTGGTACGCAAATGCGCGGCAGTTTTCCGTATTCACAGCGCAAATGCGTACCTAATTTGAGTAACTTCATACTGGATGTCTAAGTACCACCACTCAAGAAAGGAAAACCTTAAAAAGAAAAATAATATTGACGTTTTAAAATTTGGTTCCTGCCGGTCTGCGGAGCCTCGCTTCTGCACCAATGAAAATTCAGTCAGTTCAGGTCTGATCTCAGCGCTCGCCCCGACCCGAGACCCGTTCTCCAGTCCAGAGAGGACTGATCCGCCCCTGTGGTCCAGGATAAACTTTTGGAGCTCCCGTGCGGGTGCTGGGTTACAGTCGAGATCCGAGTTCTGTCTGTCATGTTGTGAGGAAAATCCCCAGCTGAGTGAGATGCAGTTAAAACGATTTCGCCTTTCCGTTCCACGGATCTGAGCGACACGAAAACAAAGTAGAGAAACAGGCTGAAGTCAGAAACTCACCCCGAGCGGCTCTGTCAGCGTGCCTGCTTCATTTCGACATGTTAGTGGCAAGAAGGCAGACACACCCATCATATTAGAAGGTTGATTTATTTTTTTGGTGTCAAATAATCCCTTTACGTGACTAGACCTGTAATTTAATTTAGGTTAAAAGTCAGTTTGCACGTTCTGCACCATTTGGCAGTGTTCAAAAGTCTAGTTAAAAAAAAAAAATTATATATA